>JAAAKG020144333.1:2971-19358 GCA_010014905.2 Druon quercuslanigerum
TAAGTGTTCTCAATTTTTGAAGTTAAAAATTCTGTAATTTTTAAAATTGAAGAATATTTAATTGCAATCCTTAAAAACTGAACAATTTATTGCTGTAAATCTTCAAAATTATATACTACTTTTAAAATATAAATGTCGGAAATAGAATGATTTTCAATCTATATTTTCAAAGTTCAAAAAATTGCAATTATAATTTCTAAAAATTATAGAATTTTGAATTTTAAATCTTTAAAATTAAGGAATATTTCGAACAGTTTTTAGTTATGAAAATTTACAATTAAAAATTCTGTAATTTGTATGACCTACGTTTGAAATCTTTTTAATTTGGAAGATTCAGAGTTAAAAATTTGTAAATTTTGATTTTCAAAATCTTCAAAATTTAAGGATTTAGGAATTTAAGAATTTTAAAATATAAACAATCTAATTTAAGGAGTCCTCAATCGTAAATCTTAAAAATTGAAGAATTCTGAAATGCGGAAAATTTTTCAAAAAAGCAAACCTTTGTAATATAAATTTTGAGAATTGCATATTTTGTAATAAAAGAATTTTAAATTGTAAGTCTTACTAATTGCACAACTTTCAATTGTAAATCTTTAAAATTTAAGTTTTCTCAATTTTTGAAGTTAAAAATTCTGTAATTTTTATGATTAAGATATGAAATTTCTTTGATTTGAAAGATTTACCGAGAATTGCAAATTTTTCAATTTTGATTTTAAAATCATCTAAATTTAAGAATTTTTAAAATTGAATAATATTTAATTGCAATTCTTAACAACTAAAGAATTTATTGTTTTAAATCTTCAACATTATATGCTACTTTTTAAATATATAGATATTGGAAATTGAATAATTTTCAATCTATATTTTCAACGTTCAAAAATGTTTAATTATAATTATTAACAATGATACAATTTTGAATATAAAATCTTTAAAATTAAAGAATATTTCTAGAAGTTTTTAGTTCTGAAAAATTACAACTAAAAATTCTGTAATTTGTATGATCTACATTTGAAATCCTTTTAAATTCGAAGATTCAGAGTTAAAAAATTTGTGAATTTTGATTTTCAAAATCATCGAAATTTAAGGATTTAAGAATTTAAGAATTTTAAAATATAAACAATCTAATTTAAGGAATCTTCAATCGTAAATCTTAAAAATTTAAGAATTTAAAATTGCAAATCCTAAAACTTAAGAAAATTTTATTTTGATACCTCTAAAATTAAAATAATTAAAAAAAACGTTCAAAATTACATACAAACTTGAAAATATAAATATTAAAAATAGAATAATTTTTAAATAATATTTTCAAAGTTAAAGAATTTTTAATCGTAACTTTTCAAAATTGTACAACTTTGAATTGTAAGTTATTAAAATTAAAGATTTTTTAATTTGGAAAATTCAGAATTAAAAATGCTGTAATTCTAATTACTGAAATTTGCAATTTCTTCAATTTGGAAGATTTATAAGTAACAAGTCTTGACTTTTTATTTTCAAAATCATCCTAACTTGAGAATTTTTAAGTGTCAACTTTTAAAATGAACTTTTGCAACAAAAATAAACTTTTAAAATTTCACACCTTTTGAATATAAATCTAGAAAATTGAATAGATTCCTGTTTTAAATCTTCTCAATTGAATAATTTTCAATTTTTAATTAAAAATTCAAACATTCAAAATTTCTCCAATTTGGTAACTTTTAAATTGTTCCATTTTAACGATTTGAAATTTGAAACTCTCCAAATTTTAAAAATTACAATTAAATATTAATTAATCAAAAAATGTTTATATTTTAATTTACAGTTTAATTTACAGTTCAAGGCTCTGCAGTTTTGAAGAGTGACAATTAAAAATTCTGGAATTTCAAAAAAATATATAGAATTGAACATTTTTACATTTTGAAGATTTATAATTTAAAATATATGTAATTTTAAAAGTTGTTTTTCACAAACTTTTAATTTTGAAGGCTAATAGTGAAAAATTCTTCAATTTTGAAGATGTACAATTTAAAATTATTAATTTATGAAAATTATGAGATGCGCAATTGAAGTTTTTTGAATTTAAAAGATTTTTGAATCTAAGTGACATAAAAAATCAAATGTCAAAAGTTTTCAATTCTACATTTTTTGAATTGAAGAAATTTTAAATGTAAATAATCAAAATTACAGAAATTCTAATTCTAAATTTTCTAAATTAAAAAATCTTTACTTATAAAGCTTTTTGATTTATATATCCACAATTTTGAACAGTCACAAATTAAAATTATTTTAATTAATTTAATTAATTAATTTTATTTTAGTTGAAGAAATTTCAAACATAAATCAACAAAATTATCTACAGAATTTTTAATTCTAAATTTTCTGAATTAAAAACTTTTTAATTATAAAGATTTTCCAGTTAAAGGTCTACAATTTTAAACAATTACAATTAAAAATTATTTAATTTTGAAGAATTGTCATTGATATTTATTTAATAATAAATCAATTTTGTAATTAAAAATTTGAGTTTCTTTTAAACATTTTTGAGCTTTGAATATATAAATTGAAAATTATTAAATTTTCATACTAATATTTTATAGGTTTATATAATTCTGAAATTTTTGTATTAAATAGTTCAATTATGAAGATACGCAACAAAAAGTTTTTTAATTTTAAAGATTTGCAATTTTAAATTCTTCACTTTTTGAGACTTGCTTTAAAGCGTTTTTGGCTAAAGAAGAATTTAGTAAATATTTTCAATTAAAAATTGTTTACTTTTTAAGATTTGCCACAAAAAAATCTTAAATTTTGAAGAATTGCAATTTTTAATTCTTTAGGTACTTCTTAAGGTTTGCATCAGAAAATTCTGCAATTTGAAAGATTCGCAATTGAAGATTTTTTAATTTTGATGATGTTGATGAAAAAAATCTAAAATTTTTAATTTTGAATCTTCTAAGTTCCAATTTTGGAGAGCTTTAATTGAAAATTGTTGAATTTTGAAAACATAAGTAAAATTTGGAATTATTTAACTTTAAAAATTTATATATAAAGTTATTTTAATTTTGTACAATATGTTTTTTTAATTAGGTGAATTTTAAAGATTTGCAATTAAAAATTCATAAATTTTGAAGATTGAAAATTTAAAATTCTTCAATTTCAAAAATTAATAATTAAAGATTTTTCAAATTGGAATGTTTGTATTATGAACTGATGTCAGTTTGAACGCTTTTCAAAAAATTTAGTACAATTTTAAAGATTTACAATAAGGGATTATTTAATTTTTAAGATTTGCAACCAAAGTTTCTTTAATTTAAAAAAAAATTAAAAATCCAGAGTTTTTAATTCCAAATCTTCCAAACTAAAGAAATTTAAAATGTAGATAATCAACGTTTCAGAATTTTTATTGTTAATTTTCTAAATTTAAAACTTTTAATTTGGTAGATTTTCAATTTAAAATTCCTAATTTTTTCAGTTTTTCAATATAAAATTCTTTAATTTGAAGACTTGCAATTGAAGATTCTTCAATTTTTAGGATTTGAAATTGAAAATTCTTCCAGTTTTAAGATTTATTTTTGAAGATTTATTGAATTGATTAGAAATTGGAGACTTTTCCCTTAATAACTTTAAAAATTGATATAGTACGCATCTCCAATTAATAATTTTTATTTTAGGTAAATTTATAATAAATTTAGTACATACGTGCAATTCATACTATCTTTCAGGAGTTGAACCACTTTTCCATAAAATCCATCCAACCCCACCATTTGTCCCGAAGAGTCACGAACAATTCGAGAAACAGGTGGATCCTAGAAATTAAAATTGGACACATATAAAACCAAATTTTTGAAATTCTTCAACTATATTTAAATAGAATTAGTAGTGAAATAATGTTGTCATTTTTCCTTTTTTTCAAATTTATAGAAAATTTCTATACTTATAATAAATGAACCTGAATTGAAGTGACACGTATAGTTTTTCCAAAAAGATCCCCTCGTCTTTGATAGAGGCTGAGCTTAGGAGTGGTTACGCCAGTTTTTAAATCCCAATAACCAAAAATAGAGCTTCTGAGTTCCTTTTCTTCGTCAATTTGATAAACTTCTGTTAGAGTCGCTTCATTGTCATTCTCACCTCTTTGAACTACCAAAAATATGCAGTCAAATGGTACATAAATTTTTCGAAAAAAGTAATCTATTGTCGTATTTTCTCGAAAAAAAATTAACCACGTAGGATAAGCCATTGAGATCCAACTTGAAATTTCCTAGTTTCAGAAACGGGGTAAATTTCATTATTTCAATATTAAAAATAAAGTGCAATCGAGGGACAAGATTCTATAAGGGGACAAGCGCTCGAAAAGAAGTTTAGGCGCTGCAAAGTTCAGGCGCGGGACGTTTAGGCGGTGCAAAGATTAAGCGCGGGACGTTTAGGCGGTGCGAAGTTCCAGCGCGGGACCTTTAGGCGCTCTAAAGTTGAAGCTCGGGACACCAAAGTGCTGCGAAGTTCAGGCGAGGGACGTTTAGACGGGGGATATTTAGCCGCTGCAAAGGTGAGGCGCGGGAAGTTTAGGCGCTGCGTAGTTCAGGCGCGGGCTGTTTAGTCGCTCCGAACTTCAGGCGCGGGATGTTTAGTCGCTGCGTAGTTCAGGTGCGACATGTTTAGTCTCTCTAAAGTTCAGGCGCGGGAAGTTTAGGCGCTAGTAGTTCAGGCGCGGGATGTTTAGTCGCTTCGAAGTTCGGGCGCGGGATGTTTAGTCGCTCCGCAGTTCAGGCGTGGGAAGTTTAGTCGATCAGACGTTCAGGCGCGGGATGTTTTGTCGCTTCGAAGTTCGGGCGCGGGATATTTATTCGCTCCGAAGTTTAGGCGCGGGATTTTTAGTCGCTGTGAAGTTACAGGGTGGAGGTTCCGCTCCTAAGCATCCCGCGTCTAACTTTTCGAGCGCTCATCCTCTGACTGCATCCGGGCCCTCAATTTTCTAAAGAAAATAATTTCTACCCACTATTATTTATTTGGAATATTTACATTCGCAAAGACATTTCTGAGTTGCTCAGAATCATTTAAAAGAACAAAAAGTGGCCTCTTTAGATTGAAATATCCAATGCCTATCTGTAAACCACAATAGTTTTAATGTTTGTAAAAATATTATTTTTTAATAGAAAAATAATATTTTTCGACTTACATCGTTTTTTAAAGTGTCTAAATTCATAGTTGCTGTTCGAATATAGAGTTGACTGAGATAAAGCTGCAGATCTTTCAACGAACCTGCTTCATCCAATTCTATCGGATTTTTATTATTTAAACAAATTAAATGGTTTTTATTTTTCCATTATAGTGAAATATTTTTAACTCACCTTGTGTTTCCATTGGTCGTTGCACATTGTGTAATAATATGATACAGGTATTGTTAAAATATAAATGAATTCCTTGTATAATATTTTTATATATGTATAAGGGCCTCACTAATTGTCCAGTCGCTTTCAGTGCCATTATCGAAAATATTAAAAGAAAAATGTGATGGGCTTTTAACATTTTTTGAAAAACGATATATCAGGTTACTTTAGAATCAAATCTGCAAAATAAGTTTCAAACATTTTATGAACAATAATTAATAATTAATAATTGAGGCGGGCAAAAAAAATTATATATTTATAATTTTATTTTTATTTATTAATATTTTTTTTGTATGTGGATGATTCAGTTTAGTAATCATTGTATGAAAAAATAGATGGCGCTGCATGTGCATGTATTAATATAATGAAAATGGCGATAGACTCGGCACCTTTTATCTTTCATGGTACTATAAATAAAAATAGCAGATACATCGTCAGGAAAATTATATAAAATACATATTTTCGTTTTATTTAGTTAATAGTTAAACTACTTGGTTAAAAATGCATTTTTTTCTTTTCAAGATATTCAGTAAATATTGTTAGCTACTTAAAAAAATGAATACAAATTTAAAAAAATTATATTTAAAAAAAAATAGACAGGAATTTCAGATTAACGGCTGTAATTTTGTCATTTTCAGGATTGCCCTTTAAGTCAAAGCAAAAAAATTTCCCGGGTTGCAAACATTTTTTACGACTAATGAAATTAAAATATTCGAACTCTTAAAGCTAAATTTTATTTTATTTTATGCAATAATAACTAAACTTCAATAAAGGAATCAAACATCGAACTCCTAAATTTTAAACTTTTAAAATTGAATTAAAAATCTTTGTATTAAACTGCAAAATCATTTTTTTTTAATTTTAATTATAGCATTTCTAGTATTGAACACTTTAAATTAGTATTTTATTTATTTTAATTTTAAGAGGTTTCAAATCAATAATTGTTCAATTGATCTTTATGCATCAAAATTTGTTTTTGTTTTGAAATAATTTTAAATATATTCTAATTTTTTCCAGTAATATTTAGAAAATATTTTCATGAACTTAAAACTTTTTTTATATATTGAATATATTTAATTTATATATATATTTTTTATTCATAATAATTTTATTTTTATATTTAATATAAAACTTTTAGAAAATATACACTTTTTTACATTTTTAGACATCTCATTCAAATTTTAATTATTTTCGAAGTTCCATCAACATGTCTACATATCTTTTGAAATTATTCGAATTTTTTCTAACAATTTTTTAAATCCTAAGAAATTAAAAAGTTGCCTAAAAATCTTCTATATTCTTTCTTTCACAAATTTATAAATCTTTTTAAATATTCTCCTAAAATTACTTTTTCAAAATAAACAATGATTTTTAATTTTCCTAGGAATCCTCAGAATTTTTTGTATTTTTATGAAACTTATGAAATTGAAAATCATGTACATTCTTTTTTCGACATCTGTAAAAATCTAACTTTTTAAAATCTATTTTAAATAATTACAAATTTTAAATTAATTTCGAATCTTTGCAAAATTTCTAAACGTTTCTTCAATTGAATCGAATTTGTTTTAAATATTTTTCTTCTTAAAATATGTAAAGTTCTCCTTAAAAAATAAAATCACCGCATTTTTTGGTATAACTGCTCATTTTTCGGTTTCCTAGTTTAGCGGACACCCTGTATTTATAGCTGTATCTTTATTTATTAAGATTCATTAAAAGATCAAAAATGCCCTCGTTGAATAAAAAACAAAATTTGGTTCATCATTTTTTGAGAATAAAAAAGTAATTTTTTTCAAAATTTTAGGGAAAAATTAAACAAAATGTGCATTTATGAAGATTTTGAAATATTATTTTGAAACTTGTGAAAAAGATTTTGAAAGATTTTAAGGCAGAAAAAACTTTATCAGATTCATAAGAATATTTAAAATGATTCATTACTCAGAACAATTAATTTAAAAAGAATATTCAAAAATATTTTGTAACATAATACAAGATGTCCAAAAAACATTGTTAATAAAATGATTAAAAAGTTATTCTGACACAGGATTTAAAATGGAATTCGTCCAAAATTTGGATTTTTGACAACTTAACAATTTTAAAATGCACTATAATTTAAAAGTATATTATATAAAAAAATAAATAAAAAAAAATTGAAATTAAATTAAAATATTAAAATTTTCGAAATTCGATTATATAAACTCTTTCTCCTACGCGAATTGTCTCCTTTTTAAAGACTTTATTTTAAATAAACTGTGCAAAAAGAAACAAGAAAAACCATTTTGTAATAATCACATTTTAATTGGAAACAGAAAGGGGTTAGGGGGAACTGAGGGAAATGTGGAAAGGGGAAGCAGGAGAAATTTAGGGTGGGAAAGTAGGAGAAGTGAGGGGGGGGGGATATGGGAAAATTAGTGGAGGGGACGTAAGAGAAATAGGGGAAATAAGGGAAGGGGAAATTATGGGAAGAGAGGGATAAGAAAGGAAGTGGAAGCAGGGGAAATAAGTGGAAATGAGGTAGAAGAAAGTAGAAAAAGTAGGTTCAATTAGGCAGATATTTCAGTAATTCGAAGGGATTCGGAGAATTCAGAAAATTTTAGGAATTTAGAGCATGTTAGGAATTCAGTGCGTTTAAGGAATTTATAGAATTCACAGAATTTCGATGATTCAAGAAACTCAGAGAATTTCAAAAAATTTAGAGCATTGAGGGAATTTAATAATTTCATGAATTTGAAGGATTTAAAGGATTTAAGAGAATTTAGGAGTTTAGAATGAGTTTAGAATATTTAAAGAATTTTTGTAATTCAGGGAACTTACATAATTTAGAGAATTGCAGGGATTTCAGGAATTCAGAATATTCAATGAATTCAGGAAATTCAGAATATTCAATGAATTTAGGGAATTCAGAATATTTAAAACATTCAAAGGGTTCAGAATTTCACAAATTCATGAAATTAAAAGAGTTAATCGAACTATAGGAATTCCAGAAATTCAGAATAGTCTAGCAATTCAGGGGATTCGAAGAATTAGATGAATTCCAGGAATTCAAAATATTTAATAAATTCAGGGAATTCAGAATATTTAATCAATTCAGGGAATTCAGAATATTCAATGAATTCAGGGAATTCAGAATATTAAAAAAATTCTAAGGGTTCAGAATATTAAAAAATTCAAGCTTTTTTGGAATTCAGAGGATTTTTGGGGATTTAAGCACATACGTGGAATTTCACAAATTCATGAAATTCAAGGAGTTCACCGAATTATAGGAATTTCAGGAATTCATACTAATCAAGGAATTCAGGGGATTCGGAGAATAAGAAGAATTTCAGAAATTAAAAATATACTAGGATTTTAGAATATTTAAATATTTCAGAGAATTCAAGGAATTTACAGAATTCAGAGAAGTTCAGGGATTTCTGGAATTCAGAATATTTAATGAATTCAGGGAATTCAGAATATTCAACGAATTCAAAATATTTAATAAATTCTGGGAATTCAAAATATTCAAAGAATTCAGGGAATTCAGAATATTCAATGAATTCAGGGATTTCAAAATATTCAAAAAAATCAGGGAATTCAGACTATTCAAGAAATTCAAGGATTTTGTGGAATTCAGTATATTTCAGGGAATTCAAAGTAGTTAGGGAATTTAAGGAACATAGAGAATTCGTAGAATTCGCAATAATAAGGAATTCAGGGAATTCAGTGAATGTGAATGATTCTAGGGTTTTAAAAAATTCCAGAAAGACATAAAATGAAAGAAATTAAAAGAATTCAAATAAGTCAAGAATTTGAAGGATTTCAGAGAATTCAGGGAATTGAAGGAATTCAGAGAACTTCAGGAATTTGGGCGATTCACAGAATTGAAACAATTGTAGGAATTTAGAATATTTAAGAAATTTAAGTATTTCAGGAAATTCAGGGATTTCAGCAAATTCCGAAAATTTTAGGGATTGGAGGGCATTAGAGGAATTCCATAATTTCATGATATTAAAGGAATTGAAAGAGTTATAAAATTCAGAGAATTTCTAGGAGATCAGAAAATTTTAGAAGTTTCAGGAATTCCTAATATTTATCGAATAAAGAAAAATGTCAGGAATTTCAGTTCATTCAGAAAATTTAAGGAATTTATCAAATTCAAGGTAGTTTTGAAGTTAAAAGGATTTGCAGATTTAAAAGAATTAAGCGAATTAGAATAATTTCAGGAATTCATAATATCAAATGAATTTAGAAAATAAAAGAAGTATTAGGAATTCAGAGTATTCCATCAATTCTAGGGATTCAAAGATTTTAAAGAATTTTAGGAATTTAGAATTTTTAAGGATTTCAGAAAAATTAAGGAATTCAGAGAATCCAGAAGAAAAAGTAATTTAGAATATTCAAAGAATAATGGAATTTAGAGAATTCACAGAATTTTAAGAATTTTAAATATTTAAGGATCACAGATAATTTAAGCAATTTAGAGAAGATAATTCAGAATATTCCAAAAATTCAGAGGGTTGAGAATATTAAAAAATTCAAGTTTTTTTTTGGAAATCAGAGGATTCCAGGGATTTGAGGACATACGTGGAATTTCACAAATACAAGGAGTTCCTCATATTATATGAATTTCAGGAATTCATACTAGTCAAGAAATTCAGGGGATTCGGAGAATAAAAAGAATTTCAGGAATTTAAAGTATACTAGGATTTTAGAATATTTAAAAATTTCAGAGAATTCAAGGAATTTACAGAATTCAGAGGATTGCAGGGATTTCAGGAATTCAGAATATTCAAGGAATTTAGGGAATTCAGAATATTCAATGCATTCAGAATATTCAATAAATTCAAGGAATTCATAATATTAAATGAATTTAGGAAATTTGGAATATTCAATGAAATCAGGGATTTCAAATCATTCTAGAAATTCAGGGAATTCAGAACATTCAAGAAATTCAAGGATTTCGTGGAATACAGTAAATTTCAGGAAATTCAGAGTATTTAGGGGATTTAAGGAACATAGAGAATTCCTGGAATTAGTAATGATAAGAAATTCAGGGAACTCAGTGAATTTGAAGGATTCGAGGGTTTTAAAAAAATTCCAAAAAGACATAAAATTTAAAAAATTGAAAGAATTCAAACAAGTCAAGAAATTGAAGGATTTTATAGAATTGCGGGAATTAAAAGAACTGAGAGAATTCCGGGAATTAAAAGAATTGAGAGAATTCAAGGAATTTCAGGAATTCGGGCGATTCACAAAAGTTAAACAATTTTAGGAATTCTGAATATATAAATTCAGAATATTTGAGAATATTCGAGAAATGTATGTATTTCAGAATATTCAAGAAATTCAGGGAATTCAGACTATTCAAGAAATTCAAGGATTTTGTGGAATTCAGTATATTTTAGGGAATTTAAGGAACATAGAGAATTCGTAGAATTCGTAATAATAAGGAATTCAGAGAATTAAGCGAGTGTGAAGTATTCTAGGGGTTTAAAAAATTCCAAAAAAACGTAAAATTAAAGAAGTTGAAAGTATTCAAACAAGTCAAGAAAATAAAGGGTTTCAAAGAATTCCAGGAATTGAAGGAATTAAGAGAATTCCAGAAATTTCAGGAATTCGGACGATTTACAGAATTAAAACAATTTTAGGAATTCTAAACATATAAGGATTTCAGAGAAGAAAGGAGTTTAGGGAATACAGAATATTTGAGAAATTTGTGTATTTAAACAGAATTTAAACAATTTTAGGAATTCTGAATACATAAAGTCAGAATATTTCAGAATATTCGAAAAATTGATGTATTTCATAATATTGAAGAAATTCATGAAATTTAGAATATTTAAGAAATTTAAGGATTTCAGGGAATTCAAGGATTTCAGCGAATTCAGAAAATTTTGGGGATTGGTGGGCACTGGAGAAATTCCATAATTTCATCATATTAAAGGAATTGAAAGAGTTATACAAATTCAGAGAATTTCTAGGAGTTCAGAAAATTCTAGGAGTTTCAGGAATTCCCAATATTCAAGGAATTCAGAGGAATTTCATGAATTTCAGTGCATTCAGAAAATTTACGGAATTTATTAAATTTAAGGTAGTTATGAAGTTAAAAGGATTAAAAAAGATTTAAGAAAATTAAGCGAATTAGAAGAATTTCAGGAATTCATAAAATAAAATGAATTTAAACAATAAAAGGAGTTTTCGGAATTTAGAATATTTCATCAATCCTGGGGATTCAGAGATTTTAAAGAATTGTATGAAGTTAGAATGTTCAAGGATTTTAGAATAGGTAAGGAATTCAGAGAATTCAGAATAAAAAAGAAATTTAGAATATTCAAAGAATTCTGGGAATTCAGAGAATTTACAGAATTTTAAATATTTAAGGATCACAGATAATTTAAGCAATTTAGAGAATTCAGAATATTCCAAAAATTCATAGGGTTTAGAATATTAAAAAATTCAAGGTTTTTTTGGAATTCAAAGGATTTCAGGGATTTGAAGTCATACGTGGAATTTCACAAATTCATGAAGTTCAAGCAGTTCATCGAATTATAGGAATTTCAGGAATTCATACTAATCAAGGAATTCAGGGGATTCGGAGAATTAAAAAAGTTTCAGGAATTCAAAATATTCTAGGATTTAAGAATATTTAAAGATTTCAGAGAATTCAACGAATTTACAGAATTCAGAGAATTGCAGGGATTTAAGGAATTCATACCATTCAATGAATTCAGGGAATTCAGAATATTCAATGAATTCAGGGATTTCAAAATGTTCAAAAAATTCAGAGAATTCAGAATATTCAATGAAGTTAGGGAATTCAGAATATTTAATAAATTCAGGGAATTCAGAATATTCAATGAATTTAGGGAATTCAGAATATTTAATAAATTCAGGGAATTCAGAATATTCAATGAATTTAGGGAATTCAGAATATTTAAAAAATTCAAAGGGTTCAGAATATTAAAAAATTTAAGGTTTTTTGGAATTCAGAGGATTTTGGGGATTTGCGGACATACGTGGAATTTCACAAATTTATGAAATTCAAGGAGTTCATCGAATTATAGCAATTTCAGGAATTCATACTAATCAAGGAATTCAGGAGATTCGGAGAATGAAAAGAGTTTCAGAAATTCAAAATATTCTAGGATTTAAGAATATTTAAAGATTTCAGAGAATTCAAGGAATTTACAGAATTCAGAGAATTGCAGGGATTTAAGGAATTCATTTCATTCAAGGAATTCAGGGAATTCAGAATATTCAAACAATTCAGGGGATTCAGAATATTCAAAGAATTCAGGGAATTCAGAATATTCCAGAAATTCAAGGATTTCATGGAATTCAGTAAATTTCAGGAAATTCAGAGTAGTTAGGAAATTGAAGGAACATAGACAATTAGTAGAATTCGCAATAATATGGAATTCAGGGAATTCAGTGAATGTGAAGGATTCTAGGGTTTTGAAAAATTCCAGAAAGTCATAAAATTAAAGAAATTGAAGAATTTCAGAGAATTCAGAGAATTGAAGGAATTGAGAGAATTCCAGGAATTTCAGGAATTCGGGCAATGCAGAGAATTTAAAGAATTTTAGGAATTTTGAATATATAAATTCAGAATATTTCAGAATATTCGAGAAATTTATGTATTTTAGAATATTTAAGAAATTCATAGAATTTAGAATATTTAAGAAATTTATGAATTTCAGGGAATGCAGGGATTTCAACGAATTCAGAAATTTTCAGGGATTGAAGGGCATTAGAGGAATTGGATAGTTGCATGATATTAAAGGAATTGAAAGAGTTATATAAATTCAGAGAATTTCTTGGAGTTCAGAAAATTCTAGAAGTTTCAGGAATTCTCAATATTCAAGGAATTCAGAGGAATTTACGGAATTTATTAAATTCAAGTTAGTTTTGAAGTTAAAAGGATTTACAGATTTGAGAGAATTGAGCGAATTAGAAGCGAATTAGTGAATTTCAGGAATTCATAAATTAAAATTAATTTAGAAACTAAAAGAAATTTCAGGAATTCAGAATATTCGATTAATTCTAGAGATTCAGAGATTTTAAAGAATTTTAAGAATTCAGAATGTTCAAGGATTTCAGAAAAGTTAAGGAATTCAGAGAATTCAGAATAAAAAAGAAATTTAGGATATTCAAAGAATATAGGCAATTCAGAATATTCCAGAAATTTAAGGATTTTAGTTTTTTCAGAGAAGTCAGGGAATTAAGGGAATTCTGAATATTGTAAGGAACTGAAGGAATTCAGAGAATTTTAGAAATTTCATTGCTTTTAGGAAAT
Source organism: Druon quercuslanigerum (assembly GCA_010014905.2). Lineage (NCBI taxonomy): Eukaryota > Metazoa > Arthropoda > Insecta > Hymenoptera > Cynipidae > Druon > Druon quercuslanigerum. Next base: position 16,601 of record JAAAKG020144333.1, read on the forward strand.
TTAAAGAATTTATAAAATTCAAGGAATTTCAAGAATTCAGAATATCTAAGGAATTCAGAAAATTCTAAATGTTCAAGAAATTAAAAATATTCAATTAAATTCAGGATTTCAGGGAATTCAGAGATTTAGGCAAATTGAAGAAATCTAAAACATTTTCGTTGCTCTACAACATTTAATACTAAAAAAAATGAAATTTTTTACTTTTATTTACAATAAACTAAGAAGGTTAAATATTCCAATCAAGGCTAAAATAAAAAAATTATAACTGAAAATTAAAATTAAAGAAAGTTAGTAGGTAAAACGTCAAATATATTTACAAAAAAAAGTTTCTAATTATTCTAACAATTTTAATGTAGAAAAAGTGAATGAATTTTCAGATTATCTTTGATAATTGGATAATTATTTAAACTGAAAAAAAGTCAAAAAATTAATTTATGGAAATTAAGTAACCACCTTTAAAATTTTCACCTTTAATTCCCCTTTCTAACATTTTGGTTTATGAAAAAACGAAACACTCTTATAAAATCACATTTTTTTAACACACACAGTACCGTTTTTTTAGAATGCTATAAAAATTAATTAATTTTAGAATTTTGTATTATTTACAAAAGTAAAAATAAAATTTATCAATCCGTGAGGCGCGAACATGATTCACAGTGAAACTGTTGGATAGTACGCTTCGTAGGACTGATCAATGATCATTTATCTAGGATCTATCTTATTATACGACGTCCAACTTTATTTTAGATAGGGAACATAGATATTGCCGTAATTCACCTTCAACTACACAAAGCAAATATAGGAACAAAGCTCATTTTTATACTTTCTACAACTTTTTTTTTACCATAATTTTTTAATTTTTGATTTATTGTCGATAAAACATTATTTATGAGTTATTAAATTAAAATTTAAAAATTACAGTAAATATGTTTACTGTTTAAATAATTAAAATGTCAGGCAAAAATAACGTACATTTTTTGAAGTCTGTAAATCACTTAAAACAAATAATATTTTTTATTTATTAGAAATATAAATAATCTTTGTAAATAGCTGTTTATCAGCTATTATTTTCTAGGGAATATTTACAATTTTATTATTTATTTGTTTTGGTTGAAAATTCAACATTTTTGTTCAAAATTCTTCCTTTAGACTTAAAAAGTTATCTCGTTTTGTAGAAATTTCATCTTTTTTAGTTAAAAATTTTTTAAAAAATATTTATGTATAGTGTTAAAAGTTTGTCTTTTTTGGCAGCAAATCAATTTTTTTTATAGAAATGCAACATTTTTATTGAAATTTAATATTATCTAGTTGAGGATCCGAATATTTTGTTAAAAATTTGCCTTTGTTGGTTAAACTTAACTAGTTTAAAAATTAAAATTAAATTGTTGTTGAAAGAAAAAAAAGAAAATTTAAATAATTAATTTATGGTAAATAATAAATATTTCTAGTTTAAAAACTTATCTATTTGTTCAAAAATGTATGTATTACATTAAAAAATTCGTAATTTTTCTTAAAAAATCTTCTTTTTTATATAGAACTGAAACTGTATAATTAAAAATTTAATTTGCCATTTCTGTTTAAATTCAAGTAGTTTGAAATTAAAAATTAAATTTTTTTGGAAATGTCCAATATTGTATTTTTTGTCGATAATAAATTATTTTTAGGTCGGAAATTTAATTCTTTGGTTCAAAGTTGAACTGTTTTCTTGAAAATTAATTTTTTGTTGCATATTCATGATTTTTAAGTGAATAATTGTTTTAAGTTAAGAATAATTAGTTGTTTGAAAATAAACTTATTTTTACAAAACTTTTTTTTCAAACTAAAAGTTTAGTTAAATCTTTGAAAATTCAACTTTTTTGGAAAAAATTAATTTTTTTTTAGAAAATTCTTTTTTTTTATTGAAAATGACTTTTTATATAAAAATTTAAATAATTAATCCTTGGTAAATAATAAATATTTCTAGTTTATAAACTAAACTATTTGTTTAAAAATGTATGTATCACATTGAAAATTCATATTTTTTCTTAGAAAATCTTTTTTTTTATATAGAACTGAAACTGTATGATTAAAAATTTAATTTGCCATTTCTGTTTAAATTCAAGTAGTTTGAAATTAAAAATTAAATTTTTTTTGGAAATGTCCAATATTAAATTTTTTGTCGATAATAAATTATTTTTAGGTCGGAAATTTAATTCTTTGGTTTAAAGTTGAACAGTTTTCTTGAAAATTAATTTTTTGTTGCATATTCAGAATTTTTAAGTGAATAATTGTTTTAAGTTAAGAATTTATTAGTTGTTTGGAAATAAACTTATTTGTACATAATTATTTTTTTAAACTGAAATTTCAGTTAAATCGTTGAAAATTCAACTTTTTTGTAAAAAATTTATTTTTTGATAGAAAATTCTTTTTTTTATTGAAAATGACTTTTTAAATAAAAATTTGAATAATTAATTTTCGGTGAATAATAAATATTTCTAGTTTGAAAGCTTAACTATTTGTTTAAAAATATATGTATCATATTGAAAATTCGTATTTTTTCGTAGAAAATCCATTTTTTTATAAAACTGAAAATGCTTGATTAAAAATTTAATCTGCCTGTTCTGTTTAAATTCAACTGGTTTGAAATTAAAAATTAGATTTTTGTTTTGAAATGTCAAATATTATATTTTTTGTCGATAATAAATTATTTTTAGGTCGGAAATTTAATTCTTTGGTTCAAAGTTGAACTGTTTTCTTGAAAATTAATTTTTTGTTGCAT
>JAAAKG020144334.1:0-11144 GCA_010014905.2 Druon quercuslanigerum
GGCAGCGAGACATGGACATATCAAGAAAAAGATAAGAGTAAAATTAACGCGATCGACATGAGATTCTTGCGCATAATGTGCAGGAAAACTCTGATGGACAAAGTGAGTAACGAGATAATCCTTAAAGAATGTGGCGCGAAAGAAACTCTAGTTGACACATGGAACAGAAATCGGTTAACATGGTTCGGGCATGTTGAGAGAATGAAGGATGGACGACTAACGAAACAAGTATATCAAGTTTAAGTAAATGGCATCGTGCCCAGAGGCAGACCGCGGAAGAAATGGTTAGATTGTTTGAATGAGACCCTAATTAGAAGGGACATAAGAAGCCATAGAAACGCGAGAGCCTACATGGAAAGATGCATGCACGTTAAAGAAGCTAGAGAAGTATGCCAGGACAGAAAAGTATGGCGGAAAATAGATAAAAAGAAGAGTGTCACTAGATTGAATGGCGCCTGAAACAAAAGACCTTGGACACTAATGGACCCAAGTGGGGAACCTCACATGACGACTTTGTGAGGATCTTCATTTGGGGTGATTGCTAGAGAGATTGATCAGCAACCTGGGTCTCGGAGCCGTGTTGAGGAATGAGCGTGTTATTTAAATAAATAGCACGAGAATTCTAGATCAATGAAAAAATTCTATTACCCCTTCCTCACACTACTCCCTTCCCCTCCGAGTGAGTTACGCCTACCCTGAAAGAAAAGACGGCTTGATGTTGTAATAATAATAAAAAAACAATGAGTGAAAATTAGAACTTGCTGGGCTGCGGATGGTGAAACCAACTCCTGACATATTTAGTTTCTGAATAAGAAAAAAGTTAAAAAGTGAACCAACATAAGAAAAAGTGAACCAACTTGGACTTAATCATGCAAGAATTTTGAAGATATAATTTCACACGTTTCCCGAGATATATACAAGCTAAATAAGACTAACAAATGTTTGATACGAACAAATTATTTTGTTCAGAAAAAATAAGAATTCAGTGTAACTGTAGTCGGAGCAGTGTTGCGGAATGAACGTGTTATTTAAATAAATAACACGAGAATTCTAGATCAATCTGAAAATTCAATTACCCCTTCCTCACTCTACTCCCTTCTTTACCGAGTGAGTCACGCCTACCCCGAAAGGGAAACGGCCTAATGGTGTAATAATAATAATAATAATAATAATAATAATAATAAAAAGAGCTTAGGTGGCTCAGTTGGTTAGACGCTCGGACTTCACCTCAGAGGTCCGGCGTTCGATTCCTGAGCCGGTACCTCTGGAAATTTTTCTATGTATCTTTACCGAGGTTCTGGTGGTTCAGAACCCACCTTAAGCTATAGGTCCCCCCATCGTGCACTTGTCTGCAACCCAGTCCGTCAATGATGGGGTAAAAACCAGACTTTGTCCAATATGTCGTGGCACACAGCTCTCATCAGATCACTTGATTGCATTATAAATGCGTTCGTGACTGATGATATATACCGGGACAGCCCCGTGCAAAACTATTCTAAAATATATGAAAAATCCAACTCTGTTGCCTGTGACAACATTTAAAATTTTTTTATAATAATAATAATAATAATCATAATAACACCAAACATAGTTGGTATCTCATATTTGGGTACTCTTCTCTACACATAAAGAATTATAATTTAATTTGGAACAGGAAATTTAGAGATGGGGTGTAAATTTCTAAAAAGTAAATGAATTTAATTGTAACAGGTAATTTACAATTTGTTACTTGGAATAGGGAATTTCCGCAAAGAATTATAAATAGGACTTTGGAACAGGGAATTTACGTAAAGAATTACTGGGACAGGGAATTTTTGTAAAGAATTATTGCGATATTCGTCAGAGTCTGATTTGAATTTTAGATAAAGGGAGTTACTATATAGCAGAAATTTCTCAAAGTCGAGAAAATAAGAATTACTTCGGTCATTCTTTCATTTTAGAAATTGAACTTTTATTATTGAGGATTTAATAAAAGTGTCTATACATTAAAGGTCGAAGTTTCGACACCGCTTTGTGTCTTCCTGAAGGCTGTAAATACACGCGAGGTTTTTCTTTCAGTTACAATTAAAATCCAACATTTGTTTCAGCGGAAGTATAAAATGAAATATAAATGTTATAAATACCTAATAACGACGAGTTTTTTCCATATTAAAAAGAATCGATGAGGTATAAAATGTCAAGAATGATGTCAGAGATTAAAAATATTTGTTTATAATCTCATATGTGAAAATGGAGTTTAAATTAGTACAATAACTACATTTCAAGAAAAACAAAATTTTAGCAACAAAGTGTTTTAAAAGCAGTTAAAAAAAGATAAAGACTGATCCTAATAGTCAAACAGTTGATTGAAAATGAAACAGAAACAGCGATTAAACATAGAGAGTATACGAAGTACATAGAATGAGCGCGACAGGAAGTTTGAAAATGCAAAATAGATAATAGAAAGTTCTTTAAACGCAATGGTAATCATTATTAATGTCTTACCTTTCAGATTGCAAGTTAACACAAATATTTAAATGTTTTTTTTATAAAAATTGATTCCAGAAATTTCCGTGTATAAGAGATGTTTTCTCTCTCTAGTTTTTTAACATTATCATAGTTAAAATCGAAAGAATGGTTATTATTCCAAGCGTGTTGCGAAAGTCGAGTATTGTTATTACCAATTTGACAATCTCTCTTCTGTTCCGCTACACAAGAAGTTTTGGAGTTCTTCAATAAATTCTCTTAAACGATTTTTTGTCTCATTGGATCATTTTATAAGTTACTACATTTCCAAAATATAATAAAAAATGCTGCAAATAAATATGATTCTGACTATATTCCTGAATCACCGCAAATCCCAGAGATATTTTTTATCTGAAGTTGGAAAAAAAACGTTGCAAAGAATTGACAGCTAGAATTCGGATAATTTTGATCCGACTTTCGATAAAAATGATCGGACGTCAAATAATTGTATCTTCACAGCTGTCAAAAGACGTTTAGCTCCATCAATCATTTTCATCGGTTCGGAAGCATGAAAAATAAACTCGTGTATAGGTGCAGTGCGAATTATTTTGTGCTGGTTTCATTTCACCCCGATTTCAATTCACTTCCTGCGATCGGCGGAAACTTGGTCAATTGTGCGCTTCGAATCCCGCGTATTCGGTCGATGATCTTTTGGGCAAATGCGTCAGACCTCAATTTCAATATGTACATAAAGCATGGAGCAGAGCGTAATATTGATACGTGGCAAATATCGCGAGGCGACTGGCGAGCAAACGCACGAAAATACCAACAATCTAACCTTGTCGATTCTCCCACCTCAAATTATCACTCGGCCGCGTCGGAAATTCGCGATGGCAAATTGACAAGAACGTGTCACTGTTTTTCGAAATCTAAGATGGCCGGACATCTGGTATCCAAATGTTATTTTAGAAAATATCCGAATATTTCTAAAATACTGCAAAAATAAAATTTCTTAATTGCAGACAAAATCTTGTTATTAGCACGCTCTAAATTTAAATTAGTGAGAAATAGGTTACTGATGAGGAATGATCCTCAATCTGACAATTAAAAAAATTACGAAATTGTGAAGATATGTAGAGTTAAGGTAAGCTAAAATTTTTTTCGTTGATTTTGTAATGTGTTACTGCACATTATAATGTAATTCTTAAGTGATTTTTCTGAATTTTATAAAAATTAAAATATCATTTTTCGCGTTAATTATTCTACACATCAGCCTAAATAATTAAATTACATTTTCTTTCTTCATAATTTTTTATTTCCGGGCACTTACTTATATACGAGTACTATCTATATTGAAGTAAAAAATATTGAAGAAAGAAAACGTAATTTTTTATGATTTATTAAGGGTGAAAGGAGAGGGAAATGTTTTTTTAAGAGCATGTTTTCCATATTTGTATATTAAAAATTCAGAAATGTGACACTAAAATATTACGATTCTTTTTCAAATTAAAATATTGATTGAATGTTAAACGCTTTTGAATATCTTAAGATTCGTACCAACTTAAAATCTTATCGCGGGGGTTGCACTTTAAGACAAAATTTTTTAGATCATTCTTTTGCCTGAGTTCCCTCCTTTTTTGGAAAGTCCATTATTTTCCCTATTCTCGAAAAACTTCCCATTTTGCTCCTTTTCTTTAAAATATACGACATTCAACAAGAAAAAAGAGAATCGAAGTATCTTGTCTCGAAATTTTGGATGAACAGTAAAATAGTTTTCATAAGCTTGACTAGTCGTCCTCAATTTTCGAGACTATTCCATCCCCTTTTCCAACTCCTTAGTTTTTCTGGACGACTAGACACAGCAAAAAGAATATTTTAATTACGCGGAAAATTCTATAAAATTACTAAATGTATGTAAAAACTATGAGGACCATTGTTCGTTTTACATCCACAAAATTTCATGTTTCATGCACTGTTTAATCAGTCCATTCGACTAATAATTCAGTAGTGTTTACTGATTCAAATTTGGTGAGTATTGAGTCAAAATTAATGAATTCATTTCACTGAACTAATAAATCAGGAATTTTCTCCTATCGCAAATTAATTAGAGCTTCACGAGAGTTCGAGAGAACTCTTGATATCGCCTCGTCTCGAAGTCGAGAGTCGATGCGATATTGAGACGAGAGTCAAATGAGAATCTCGATTACGAGATCGAGAGAGGGCTGGGCGAGATGTCGATTTCGGCGAGAGTTTTCGAAACTTATCATTATAAAGAAAACTAGAAATCAGGATCACATTATATTATATTATAACAATATCATATAGCTCCTTCTCTCGCCCATCTTTCTCTCTCTCTCTCTCTCTCGCATACTGTAGATTTACAAATAAAAGAGAGAAGAAGTACAATAAGACGAATGTAACAAAATTGTTTTCTAGAAAACCGGTATTTAAGGGTGTATTATTGATTTGCACCGAAATCGTTTGTTTCTGCTTGTATAGTATAAACTATAGAGTCTCGATTCGAGAAGAGAGTCTAATTTTCAACTTCTCATGATATTGAGATCAAGAGTTGACTAACACCTCGTATCGTCTCGCTCTCGTGAAGCTCTAAAAATAATACATTCTTTAACAAATTTAAAAACTTTCAATGCAATAATTATTCGTTTCGACACTACACAGAATTTGAATTTAAAACATTTACAAGTATACAAGTTTCTAAAATTTGTTGACGATAACCAAAATTAAATTCCTATCATTTCAATGTTTAAAAGTTTTGTAAGTTTTTGAATTTTATATGGCCTTAGAGATATCATGGAATGAAATAAATTCGCAAAGAATTGGTGAAAGGCCAAGGTATTTGGAAAATGAATTTGGTCTCAATCTTTAAAAAAAGGGTCGTTCCAATGTTTCGTATTTGATAAGTGTTCTATTTATAGAAGTAGTTAAATTAAAGTAGTTATATTTTATTAATGTTTACGAAACATATCGTTTGACTTCGTACATTGATAAGTATGTCAGATTTAGCTAATACTCTTTCCCTATTTTGAAAAGGCTTCCCTTTTTTCCTCTTTCCTCCAAACTAGAGTATAATACCGTCAGTATAGTGAAAGCTTATTTTTTAACTCAAAAAATTATGTTTTATAATCAATTTTAATGCTTTAAATTTTACTAATAAATTTGATAAATAAAATATTTTGGAAATAAACAACAATAAAGTGCGATGGTCTTTCTATCTCACCGAAAAAACTGGGATTTCCATTGGAACCCATTTTTGGTTCCAAAGGAGCTGCAACAAAAATGAACCCCACTTGCTGAAAAGGAACCCAAAACGATAAATACGCTCTAAATGATACCTTAGTTGGCGTTCTAAACGATCCCAATTATAATGAGTTCTATTTATACAGAACAAATTATTGGCTTTGCCTACTTCGACATTTTGTTTAATTAATAAAATAATTTTTATCTTCATGCACACATGTAATCCAACACTGATGGACATAACTTAATAAAGATAATTAAATGGCAAAGTATTACCACAATTAAAACAGATATAATGACTTCTTAAATATCAGGCCCGTGGCACTCTGAAATGATAGTGACGGAAATGTTGACCACGGCTGAGGGCGGCGCTGGCGGTACTTTTAGGCTGGAAAAAATTCAAATGCATGGGAAAAGTGTCACAATTGTAAAATGTTTTGCTTTTTTAATTATGCAAACGGAATTCTTTGAATTCTTTTACCTTAGAATTAAGTTTGAAGGGTGTAAGTCTGTTCTTTTGGGATGCAATTATGGTTACGCTAATTGGTCCGAAAAAAGTGCAAGTGTACACAGTACCAAACGCCAAGAAAATAATTAAGATCTGGCAAAAAGCTTTTTCGAGAGCTAAATTTGAACTAAAGGCAGATCATGTAATTTGTGCAAAGTATTTTGGTTCTGAAGTTATTCTTAGGGAGCATCTGATATTTGAATAAGATGGATCTGTTATTGGAACGGTACGTATTTTTATTTAAATTATTTTCAACTTTTTCGATTAATACTAATAAAACAATTGATTAAAATTGTTCTACAAAAATTTTAAATCACATGAAAGTCATTACAATTGTTTTTAAAGATCACAATCTTTTTTTGTGCACTTTGAAAATAATTTAAAATAAGGAGTTTCAGTATAAGAAAATCTAAAAATTAAAGCGTGATTTAGAGTAAAAATGTCATCGAAAATATGAAATAAACCATTTTTTTAACGCAAATTATTTATACCACTTATTTTTTAATTAACATTAATAATATAATTTATAATATAATTTATTAAAAAAGTAATAAAAACCCATTTAAAACCATTTTAAACTTACTAAAACAATTTAATCACTATTTATTTATTCCATAAATCTAGTGAAATATAGTGAAATATTTTTAGACCAAAAATATTTTCAATATTTATAGCTTCTAACATTGTTTGAATTTAAAATAACAATAATTGAAAAAACATATATTTCTGGATGCAAATTTTGTCATTGATTGTTATTTTAAATTTAAAATAGTTTTAAAAACTTTGAACATTAAAAATGTTTTGTATAGAAATATTTGATTAATGCATTTTTAATACAATATTACTTGGAAAACCGAATGCGGCAAAATCGCTGCTCTAAAGAAGACTAACTTGTCCTGGAGCAAAAAAGCAAAAAAGCGGGCAAAACTTTCTGTAATTTAAATTACTTAAATGCGCAAACGTAAATATATTTTATTTAATGTTTTCAAATTTTATATAAATATAGTGTTCTTATTTTAGTATTTGTTCATTTAATATTCTGTATTTTTATTTATTCTGTGTTTATAATGAATTAATTATCGTTCACAAATACATTTTTTTATTCTAAAACTTTATCAATATTCATATATTCCATAAATCCTATCCTTTATAATAAAAATCGTTAAAAATATTCTACATGTTTGTAAGAATATATATTTTTTATAAGGCAATTCACTTTTCTAAACGTTTTGTAACAAAACAAAGTAAATGATTTTCTAGCTTTAAAAAGAAATATTAATGATTATAATTCAGTTCAATTAAATTATTTATTAATATATTGTTTTATTTATATTATTTATTATTAAATTAGGTTAATTATTTTCACAGTTTACAATATTTATGCCAATGCTAAAAAGTTAATGTTCACTTTGTAGAATTAATATTGGTATTCTATGAAAAGTGTATTTGTACCTATATAATCAATAAAATAATGTTTTCTTTATTTGTCATTCGTTTTATTAATTTATTGGATATTTAATATACTACCATATATTTTCCCGAAATAAATATACGGAAAAGACGTACTTTAAAAATACAAATAAATAAAATTTGTATTTTCCCCATGCACTTGAATAATTTTTGGCCTAAAAGTACAGCCAGCGCTGCCATTCGGCCATGGTCAAATCTCGCGTCACATTCGTTCTACAGCTCTTTATAGGAGAGTCATCCCCCCCCCCCCTCACGATAAATATCATTTGGTTACGTAAATCGATCCCTGACTTACCAGCCCTACTTTGCACGCGCTTGGCTTGTTAATGCGCGTTTATGTTATTTTCGAGAGCGCTCTTAACGAAGCCTTTTGGCTCCCTACAGGTATCTATTAAAGCTCAAGTTCTAAAAGATTCCAACTTTTATCTGAGCCGCAACTTTAGTGAACACCCAGTTTTTTCTGTGCTACCTTAAAGTTTTTTTTATTGTTATATACTTCTTATTTAAATTTTTTAAAATATAAATAATTTTTAATTTAAGATTTAAAACATATTTCATTTAAAGTATAATAATATTTATGGAAAGAGTTAAAATCTCCAAATCTGAAGTAATTTTAACGACTGCATAATTTAATGGGGTTTTAAGATTTCAAACGATGTCAAGGTATTTGAAGGGTTTTCACAAATTTACAGAGGAGTGTAGGTAATAAAATAAGTTTTACTTCAAGAGCTTTTCACGGATTTCACCAATTTTAAGGGATATGAAGTACATACCAAAGTGTAATTGGAGTATTCCTTTACTCTGAAATTTTTCCTCGACCGTGCTCTAAGTAACGTTGTTATTCTTCATGAATACAATTAATTTGGTCATATGGTCATAATATAATAAGAACAAGGGATTCAGACGTTAACGAATCATTATGTATTTGTCAAAAAATTGTCTTCTAACGTTTCGACCTTATTGCAGGTCTTCTTCAGAGTTTCAATATCACCTAAGTCAAAATTTTAAAATTACTATAAAATTGTTACTAGTTTATGTAATACCTTGAGTGACAAATTGTATCCATAAGACATTTCAAAAATCCGTTTTCAGAAACTTATTCAGTTTCGGAGTGAAACATTTTAGTTTTTTTTTTATAACAAATCGTGTACACAAATCTTTGTATTTACAAGTGGTCATTTATAAAATTGCGATTGAAAAGAAAAATAATTGAAACCTCATAAATTGTACTAAGGTTTCAAATTTGTAGAAACTAGATTTTTATAAACTGACACCGTGAGTTTGTTTTGGGCGGACGTTTAACTACACCGTATATTAGAGATGAAGCCAAGTTTTAATCAGTGAAACGTAAGGCTGATATTAAACTGGCATCAAAAATTAAAACCGCCAAATTTAAATTTTGACAATTCAAATTTATGTTTCTAAATTTATATTTATTTAAATTTTCAGAAACTATTCTTTATAAAATGCTTTGGTAAATTTGATTAATATTTAACATTTCTGTTTTTAAATTAATAAAAATTGTTATGTATGCATTAATAAAAATGGATTCAATCAATCTTCTTTTATGTGTATTAATTTCTTTAGCTAACATTTGAATATTAATAATTTAAAAATCAAAATGATAATTTGATTGCCATGCATGTTGTGATAAACCTGAATTTTTATTTCCAAGTTCACAATCTCTTTTATGTTCATTTATATGAGTTTTAAGTCTCCTGCCAGTTTCTCTAATATAAACCTTGTTACAACCTTTGCATTTTAGCAAATATACAACTCCAGATACATTCTCTTTATTATCGTTATCTTTATTTTAAAAGAGGGGATTTATTTAGTGTGTGGATATGAGTAAAATACACATTTATATTAAATTTTTTTAGGGAACATTCAAGACGTTCTGAGATATTTTTAATGAATGGTAAAGAAACTTTCATGTCTGTTGTTTCATGGGTTTCATTCCACTTTTTATTTTTTGCAGAATTATAATATATTTCGAACACTTTTTCTTTAATTACATTATTGATTAGTTGCACTGGATAATTGTTTTGTACTCAAGTTTTTTTCAATTGACTTAAATTTTCTTTACGAAATTTGATGTCACTTAATTTGACACACCTATCTACTAATCCTTTGATTAAACATATTTTTTGAGGAAATAAATGATGTGAATTATAATTTAAGTAACGTGCTGACTATGAAAGTTTCTTGTACCAATTTATGATTAAGTTTCCATCTGGAGCTTTTATAATTGATAAATCAAGATATGTTATTGTATTATTTTTTTCTTCTTCTATGGTAAATTTTATCGAGTCTTCTAAGCTGTTAAAGGTATATAAAAATTCATCTAATTTTTCTGATTGAATTATAGCTAGGATATCATCTGCATATCTTTTATAAAGGATATGAGTAAAACTGAAACTACTAAATGCTCTTTTTTCAAAATCTTCCATAACTAAGTTTGCTACAATTGGAAATAATGGAGAACCCATTGGACATCCTGAAATTTGTCTATAAAATTTATTGTTAAACGAAAATATAGTTTTATCTAAGACAGTTCGAGTAACGATTAGAAATTCGTTTTTAGTAATTTTTTTAAGTTTTGGTATCTATTTAATTTTTCCTCAATGCAACCTAATGCAAGGTCCAATGGAATACTATCGAGCATTGACACTATATCCAACGAAACTATTGAATGTGAATGAGGCACTTTAATATTTTTGAGTTTTTCTTTAAAATCCCAACTATTTTTCACAAACGCTTGAGTTTTTTCTGATACTGGTTTTAAACGATTTGAAATATATTTAGCTAGATTATAGGTAGGAGAATCAACCGCGAATACAATTAAACGCCATTTTAAATCAGGTTGGTGAACCTTTGGGAGAGCATATGCTTTAGATACTACACTATCATGTATTATTAATCTGTGTGACGTGCTTTCATTTACCAATCTGTTTTTTCCCCATCCAATAGCATTGCCATTAAATTTTTGTTTAGGATTTGGAACCATGCTAGTTTTTATCTTTTTATTAAGAATGTCATTTTTTAATAAATTTTTAGCTGTGTTTGTATAATCATTGCCATTTGCAGCTACTGTTATATTACCTACCTACCTTAGTAATACCTTATCGGCTTTGAGAATAATAAAATCTTTGTGTTCGTTTTGAAATTTTTGAATGGGCTCTAAAATTTTACTTTTGTTATATTTGTTTTAAAAATTATGATTTGAAATTAATTGAGTTGTAGTTTTTTTGATTTTTAATTTTAGTTCATGACTTTCTATATTTTAAATTTAATTTTCAATATTGGCAATTATGTTGTTTATTGGAATTTTGTTAGCATTAAAAGGAATGGTATGCTTATTGCCTAAAGCTAAAGTTTCTGAAATATCATTTGGGATTTCTGTATTAGATAACTTTTTGAACCAGTTTTGTAATCTAAATTCAGTAAAAACTAATATATAATA
>JAAAKG020144335.1:0-11143 GCA_010014905.2 Druon quercuslanigerum
ACGGCTACGTTGTTGAAATGCTTGGACCATACCTTGCCAATCAAAATGATGCCGAAATTCTAAAAAGTGTTATTGAGCATCCAAATGGTTTGCGTAAATTCTTAAAAGAAGGTGGTATTTTTGTTCTTGATCGCGGTTTTCGAGATATGAAAGAAAAGTTAGAGCAAGAGAATTTTAACGTTTTAATGCCTGCTTTGAAAGGAAAAAGGAAACAATTGCCCACGGAAGTGTCCAACGAATCTCGTTTCGTCCCCAAAATTCGATGGCCAGTGAAATCTGCGCACGGCGTACTCAAACAAAAATATCGCCTATTGGTTCACAAAATTGATAACAAACTGATACCAAAAATTGGATCATACTTCAGAATAGCATCGTTTCTCAATAACACTTTTAGAAAAGACTTCAATCTGATGTAGACACTTTTAATGATATTTTGCAAAGAATGTGTCACATCAGACGACATTTTAGATTTTCCGGATAAGACTGAAAGAGATTTAAAAATCTTGTTCACTGGAACATACCAACTTGCTTAAGCTGTCTCATATTTGGAAGAAATGGTCGATACAGATGGTAAATTAAGAACTGAATATGTGAAAGATGAGTCAAATGTGCTTAAATTAACAGTTCCATCTCGTCACATTTCTCGCACGGCTTATAGATGCTTTTTAAGGTACAAGCCCAATACTTTCAGAGTTTCTGGTTTGACACATTACACATGTGAATGTCCTAATGGCCAACGCACTGTTGGTTGTTGTTCACACATTGCGGCAGTTGCTTATTATTTATCACATGCTAGGTATTTGTGCAAAATTTTTAAACCTGCAGAAATACTTAGTGATGTATTCAAGAAGAGAAACTATATTCCAGTGATAGAAAGTGACAGCGATAATCATTAAAGGAATAAGCAACTCCTACTGGTGAGAGGCACTTAATTAAGCACCCCAACTGGTGAGAGGCAAAGGGACTCAACTAAATTAAGTACCCTAAATGGTGAGAGGCAAGGGGACTCACCCAAATTAAGCACCCCAAATAGTGAGAGGCACGGGGACTCACCTATATTAAGAACCCCAAATGGTGAGAGGCAAGGGGACTCACCGTAATTAAGCACCCCAAATGGAGTTCAAAAACGTACTGCAACCTCCTCGTGGTGGGCTTCGGAAACTAATTTTTATAGGCTAACTGCAGGCGAATATGATTAAAATATTTCATGTTATGCGCTATACGCAATACAGGCACGGCACCCTGCGCCAGAGTTTGCTTTTTTAAGGCATGAAGTACCCTTACGAAAAATTTGTGTAAAATATATGTTGAAGTAGACAGTAAGAGCATTTTTTCAAAGAAAAACTAGAGGTGTATCTCTAAAAAATAACCTCAAAAAAAAAATGTTGAAAATTTTTCAAATATTTTTTGCCCCTATATTTTGTTTTAAAAATTTAATAATTTTTTTTTCTAATTAGCCTTACAGGTGACTATAACATATATTTTGATCATCCAAATCGGTTTAAGTAGTTTTCGAGAAAAATGACTTTTTCATTTTTCTTACCTTGTTTATAACTCCCCTAAAAATAACATTTTTAAGTTATCCTTTGTAGGAATTTTATGTCACATCAATGTCCATCTATAATGGTAATATGAACTTGATACGTGCGGGGGCAACTTTTGCATGCTTACATCCCTAGGCCCTTTGTGAAATTTGGAAATATGTAATTGTGAATGTAAAAAGTTATTATTCAACAGAAATTTAAAAAAGTAAAGAAATGTGGTGTACACACGGAAAACTGCATAATGCTTGGCGACTAGTTCCTTGTAGGGTACTGGACAGTCCGCTTTTTCTTCTACAGTCATATTCTTAACCACGCCACCATTCATGTTTATTTTGACCCTTCTTGGCCGCCCGGAATCAGTTGTACATACTGCACGAAGAATCGTGTTACCGCATGATATTTTCTCTAATATTGCGCAAATGTCGCCATCAGCCGTTGAGAGTACAATTTGTTCTCCAGTTGGCATAGGATTAATTTCACGCCAATTTCTTCTCACTCCAATTGGTTTATCTGGAGGAAAAACGTATCTTCGGAGTTCGAATATCCGACGCGTATTGATGTGAGGAGTTAGTCGAATAAATGCAAGATCTTCAAATTTAAATCCAAGTACGCCGGGAAAATTTTGCTTGAGAGTAGGGGTCCTCGATCTGGCACGAACAGTTGGCTCGGCAGGAGAAGAAGAAGAAGATCCACAGCGATGTGCACTCGAATTAGGGTCTTCTTTACGCAAGCGCCTGGACTGCGAACTTGATTCTGAAACAAGAGATACAAGATTACATTTTTGTTTTAGGTAAATAAATATAAATATAAATATTTCTCGTTTAACACCCTTTACGCATGGAAAATAGTAATTCTGATTTAATTTTTAAAGAGTATGTATTCTTATAGTTTCGTAACCCAAGTTCAAAGGAAACGATACCTTGTGTCAGGATACCTTTTGCACTGCAAAAGTTAATCTTTTTTGCAAGGAAATGGTTATCTGGAGTTAGCGTCAGATTCACACTTTTTTCTGTGTTATTTAAAAGTTATAAATTTCTACCTGAAAAGTGCATAAACAATACATTTACGTCACCAACGTCATATGAATTCAAGCGAATTTTTAGCTACAAAAAATGTTCTGTGTGGAAGAAATAAGTCACTGAAAGATATTCTCAGTTCAGTCTTCCAAGAAAATTGAGCCTATACATTTAGACATTTTCAAACTGTGTACTTATATTTTAAAATTTTTTAAACAGCTGCTAGTCACAAGATAATGTCACTTATTTATAATCGTACATTAATTTGTGTCAGACATGTTGTAAAAATCATGACTGTAAAAAAATAATCCTTAGAAATTACGAGAAAGTCTGTAGTCTGTATTCTGTAGGGACGATAACTTTCGAAAGATTGATGAAATTAGATTCTGCTTTTGCACCCTTTTTCAGGAATAGAAAGAAAGAACGAGTTCGTAAACCAGTTATTTTGTATATTTCCACAGGTTTTTTTTAAACTGAAGTTTAAACCATCGAAAACAATAATTTGGTGATGGAGAATTTTCTATTGTTAAAGCTTCTTCGGCTTTAAATCTCACATTCTCATTTCGTATTTTGTGCTTCGCACTCGAATTTGTCCCTCAAATTTCATATCATTTCCATAAATGTATATTATTACAATTAAAAACATGCATTTATATTGAAGCAGACTTAGTAATATTGACTCGTTTAAAAAATGAGCATTCTTAAAGAAAATTTGCTTTTAAAACTTTTATTGCAACTTCTGCCGGTTTTTAAAGACTAAATTTGCTCATTTCCAATTTTATTTTAACGATTTAAACTTTACACATATGGTCTACACATTAGCCTTGCTTAGAGTTTTTGATTTATAGGTGTTCTTTGTGAAATAAAAATTTGAATTTTCGATTTAACAAAAAAATGCAAAAAGTCCTTATGAAAATATTGTATGATGTGTCAAGGGAAACTTTTGTCTTTTCTTGACTTTCTTTCGTATCGAGCGCTGTTAAGCTGAAAATGTTAATTTTCGTTTCTTTTTTTGGTTTTTAAAAATTATATATATCTGAAAATTTTAGTTTTATCGACAAGTTTCATAAGATAAAATTGTTGTCGGAAAGTTTAAAATTCAAATTTTGATCATACAAAAATAATGCAAAATCCAAAATTCCATTTTGCGGTCAAACAATGCAAGATATTTTTTATATTCGTAAAAAACCACAATGAAAATAAAAAAATTAAAGTTTCCGAAAAACGTCACGAGGTACGAACTAAAATTATAAGACTATAGTTTCTCACCCCAAAAAGACTTATAAATTTGTTTTTGATCATTTTAGATCGAACGAGAAGATTTTCCTTTAACCTAAATAATAAGATTAAAAATTGAAAAAATAAAGTGTTGGAAAAACGACACAAGAGAAGAGGTTTTTTAACTAAAAAATTTCTACAATAACATTTTATTTACCACCATGTTTTGCCTTAATTACATTTACGTTAAATATAAATGAATTAAAATTATAGGAAAACGATACACGTTGCTTAAAAATGTTTGATAATAATTTTTATTGTAATAGAATAGGCATTTTTTAATTAAGAAAATAAGATAGCAAAAAAATTCTTGTTCCAATACTAATGCATATTATGAACGGTAATATTATAGATTTATTGAAATGACATACATTTTTGAGGATGGCTAAGAATACAATTTAATGAAAAATAACATACAAATAATTAAGTAATCAATAAAAAGAAGACTTGTAGTTTAGTTTTGCAATATTTGAAGAAACAGCCCCAGAATAAAATCAAGTGCGAAGCATGAGATATGTAATGAGAATGTTTTCGTTAAAGCCGAAGGAGCTTTAACAAAAGAGAATTTATGATCACCAAATTACAGTGTTTGATGCTTTGACCTTAAATTTGAAAAGGTTAAAGCACAAATATGAGTTTAATCTATTTTATGCTGAGCTGACCATCGACTGGTACAGAGCTGAAGTATAAATGAATTTTACTTTTATTAATATACTATTTACACGCATGCAGAAATTTCCAGTTTTACGCCAGTTGATAACGTGGAAAATTTCTGCGCGCTCAAATGATAATTTTAAAGAAAATTATCATTTGCCTATATCTTAAAAGGAATATTTGCCTAAATAATAGATATATTTTATTATTATATTCACCAATAGAATTCAGGACAACGGCCAAGCATAGAAACAGAGTACAGACAATCCTCATCTTTTCTAAGTAAATGACAAACTGATTAATGCAGTAATCAGAAACTTTATTAAAAATGTAGCTGATGAATATTCTACTACTTCATTACGTTACACAATCTATCCTATAGTTGTTATCTTGTATATTCAAGGCGTTAACTTTGTCCTTCTGTGATAATTACATTTGATAAAACTTGGTTTTAAACGAAAATAATTTCGTTACATACTTCTTTAAAACTGACGTCACCATATATGTAATATTTTATGATTCAGGTTTGAAGCTTCGGAAATTATCTTTGAAATTCAAGGTATCAACTTCGTTCTTCTGAGATATTTACATCTGATAAGAGTCAGCTTAAATAAAAATAATTTGACGGTAAGATGCCTTAGCTTTGATTCGATTTCCGTTTCTTTAATCCAAAAAGGAGATTCACGACATTGGTTCAACTAACCTATGTTTATCACTTATGCTTACTTATGTTTCTGGATTGATTTAGCAGTCGTTAGCAGTTGTCAGATGTGGAGAACAGTTTGACTGTAGTTGACCTTACTGCACCTTTTTAGCACGCTCTGGGTCTTACTACTTAATGGAAAAGGACTTTCAGTGTGTACAAAAAGAGGGAAAAAATGAAAATGCAAATTACTAAAAGATATTCATTTTATTCATTTATATGTCAATTTAGTTTTTATATTTCATTTATTTACTTTCTCGTAGTATACACTGACTCTGTTTGTGATTTATTTCTTACTTTTTATGTGTAAAATCTTTACAATTTTGTTTATTGTTAGACGGAAATAATTTGCCATGTTGCTACACAATTTTCGAGAAATTCTACTTTGATATTTTTTAGTGCAGATAAACAATTTATACAACTTTGGTTATTTACCCATTCTGTCGGGTTTGAATTGAGAAAATCACTCGATGACTAAAAATGTTTGCATAGCATGATAGATTATATCGTATTAAAGTCACTTACACCTTATGTTCAGAAGTAAATTAAAATTTTGATAATCAACTTCGATACGTTTTTTATCACTTACACTGTCTTTTTTTTAACGATTGAACTATTTTTAATTTAATTTCAAGTGATACAACAGTAAAACCGAAGCAATACTTTGAATTTTTGAATCAAACAGTTAGAAAACAAATTCTGTTTGGAAAGTTAAAATGAACCAAACAGCGTTTAATAAAAGTTTTTTAATTTACTGTTGGAATATTTTTATTGTTTCGCTAGGATTCACAGTTCACTATATAAAAAAGAAATTATTGACTGTAATGTTAAAATATTGATATTTATCTATAAATCGAATACAATCAAATGATTATTAGAATAAATCTAGACATAAGAAAATTATAAATTTCTACAAAATAAAATATTCTGCTGGCATAAAATAGTGTCCAGAAATCGAAGAATATTATTATTATTATTTTAAAAATAGAAAATAGGAAAGGGGACCTCCCATGCGCTAGCTCAATTTTTTAGTAATCGAGCTGAAACTCTGAGAGAATTTTTTATTTGTGTCATGTAACATTAACCCAAGACGACTCTCTCGGTTCAACCCCCCCCCCCTAAATCCTTCTTTACTAACTGAAATTTGGTGGGATGGACGTTATAACTACACTTCCCACCATGCGATGAATTACTGACATGATTTTGACTCGAAAAATAAACTAATTGGATAAAGGTGGTACATGGGCTTATAATGTAAACAATGAATAATACAAACAATAAAATAGCCTTAGAAAGGACTAAAACTTTAATTGAAAAAGGCATGCACACGTAACCTGTAAAGGTCAGGTTTCAGGCAACAAATGTAGGCTGGGTGTTTGGTATGCTAGGGGGGGGGGGGGTGAATGATCTCGAGATAAAAGAAGTACGACATAGAAAACGGGTTGTTGCAGGACGGATCTGAAAAATGGTCCGGAGTATTAGTGAAACACATCGTAGGCAAGGAGTAGGTCTGATTTTGTATGAAAGAACGAAGCAGCATCTCGAAGATCATGATTTTGTATATCCCAGATTGCTGCGTACTAGTATGAAACTAGGAATTAGAAGATTATTTATTATTGCATGTTACGCGCTAGTTAACAGTGATACAAGAGTAGTAAAAGACGCCTTCCGGGATACTTCAAATGACACGATAAGTATTTAAAATCATGGTAAAATAATAATTCTGCTAGGATATATGAATGGATGGGTAGGCATCCAAAATAAGGACAGAAAGAATACTGGGTTATTCTTGGGATCCAAGAACAAACTATAGCGGAAATAAATTAGTGGGCTCATTCTTAGAAAGGGGTCTGTTTATTACAAATACTTTATTTATGCATAAATTGATAGATTGATAGAGAAAAAAGAGAACCAAAACAAAAACTAACGCCAATCAAAATTGAGAACCTACAGAAACCGGATGTGCGAATAGATTTCCAAAATAAGATAATCGAAAGCATAGGCAATTTTGGAAGGTGTTTATACGAATTAGAGATATATAAGGCGCATGGACTAGACTCCGGGATAGGGTTCCGGGTTGTAGGAAGAATGTTTGATGATATGCATGGTAAAATGATGAAATTGAGGCTGCCCAAAAAACATAGAAAGAAGCGTACAGAAGAACTTTGAATATGGCATGTCTTAACGACGAGGAAAGAAATAGAAGTAGACATTATTACAGACGCAAAAAGAGGATACATAAGCGATTAATTAAAAAAATTAAAGATAAAATTAGAGCAGAAGAAGAGAGAAAAATACGAAACCAATTTGAAGGAAGCAAGAAACTACTTTATAAAGCAATGAAGAGAATTAAAAGTACATAATTCGTCAACATGAGCAAAGGAAAAATGCAATATGAGGCAGCCGGTATTAGAGACGCTTTTAGAGACCATTTTTGGTGACAATACGAACATGAAGATATAGGAAACCAGAAATGCATAGGCCTCAAATTTAACGAAAATAAAACAAAAAACTATGGTATTCGAAAAGAAGAGTGAGAAAACAATATGCAACATTGTATTGAATGATGAGAGAATTGAACCAGACGATAAATCCGTATATCTTGGTAGCTTACTTACTAGGGAGGAGAAGATAGATGAGGAGTTTGCTAGACGCATAAACGAAATTAAGCAGGTTATCACTAGAGTAGGCACCTGATCAGAAGTAAAAATATATCAAATAGGGCTAAAATCGCAATACATAATTCTATATTTCAACCGACTGTACTATACGGCAGCGAAACATGGCTCTATTAAGAGAAAGATTGAAGTAAAATTAACGTGTTTGACATGAGATTCTTGCGCATAATATGCGGGAAAACTCTGGTTGATAAAGTTAGCAACGAGATAATCCTTTAAGTCAGTCCAAAAAGACGAATTTCCTATTAAAAATTTTTTAATTCTGATGAAAAAAATGAATTTTATCAAAGAGTTCATTTTTGAAGCAAAAATATGACTCTTTAAACAAAGAATTTGAATTTTTTAATCCAGAAGTACGAATTTCCTATTAAAAGCAGTTTTATTCCCGACAAAAAGATGAATTTGAACAAAAAGTTCAATTTAAAATAAGAAAGCCAAATTTTTAATTAAAAAAAGATGAAAAATAGACTATTATCACTATTTAACACAAGATAATAAACCGACAGTTATAATTGCATACACTTGCATCAGATAACAAATATAGACACTTAAAAGGTTTTCCGGATTCAAAGAAATTTCTTTTGAGCCGAAAAAATATATTGGTTTTACAGAAATAGATTTTTGTATAAAAATAATTTTTCTCCTATATAAGATTGTTTTCTTCTTTTTGAAGATCTATTAGATTAAATTAAAAAAATATCTTAATAAAAGGTTTCTTTAACCAAGCAAACTTGGTCCACTTTTAACTTTGGTTTTCCGTACTTAGAATTTTCTTCTTGGTTTGATATATTATGATAAATTATTTGGTGTCAAAGGCGGTATTCGTTTTAAATCAATTTACTTTTTATTTTGCAGACAAATTAAGAAATAAATTGAAATGAAATTTTTAAATGATTATAAATGTTGTCACAGGCTTTAGATGGTTACGGCCCAACATGTCAAACGGATTTTGGGTTTAGAGTTGGATTTTTATATTTTTGGAATAGTTTAGCTACGAGGTTGTCCCGGTATATATCATCAATCACG
Organism: Druon quercuslanigerum; assembly: GCA_010014905.2. Taxonomy (NCBI): domain Eukaryota; kingdom Metazoa; phylum Arthropoda; class Insecta; order Hymenoptera; family Cynipidae; genus Druon; species Druon quercuslanigerum. Next base: position 8,900 of record JAAAKG020144335.1, read on the forward strand.
TACGAATTTTCTAATCATTGACGGACCGGCTTGCATTAAAGTGCACGATCGGGGGCCTAACAGCTTAAGTTGGGTTCCAAACCACCGAGTGTCTAACAACCGGAGCCACCGAGGCTCTATATTATTATTTATACATTAATTTACGTTTAAAGTTTTATAGTTATTTTTTATTCTACATTTTTTCAAATTCTTTATTAATATTTTCTTATGTCTTCCGATCTAAGAAAAATATTGGAAAATATTAACGTCACTCAGAAGAGGAGTTATAAATTAAGGTATTTATATTTTTCACGCTAGTCACTGCAATCATTTGCAACTTTGTTATTTAATATTATATAAAAATTTTTTTGTAATCTGTTTTGGTTTTCGATTTACTCAGCATTTGTTTCCAGAAGAAATTATGCTCCCGCGTAAATGTTCTGCTCTTTAGGGCTAAAAAGAGCAAGTTCTTTAACCAGCCGTCTTTGACGATAGGTTGTGGTTTTACTCATTAAGAATTATTATCATTATATTACAGGACTAAAATATAAAACGCAGCTTAAATTCGTAATAAATCAAGTAAAAATTAAACTTTCTTGTAAGTCTGTGTTTTCAGATATAATTATTTAAATTTAGATAATATAATGAAAATATGGAAAAAAATTTTTACTTCTAATTGTTGGTGAAAACTCAACGTTTAATGAAATTTGAAAATAATGTTACTTTTTCTCATGCAAAATATAAAGCATAATACTGTTGGGTACTTATTTCTTGATTAAATAGTGCTTTCATTTATAGAAATGTAATTTTGCGCATTTTCGCTATAAACTTTAAATAATGAATTTTTCGGCCTTTTGTAATTTAAAAAAGAATTTTCGTGCACAAATCAAATAATTTAATAAATTAATTCGATTGAATAGGTGCCATAAACGTAATACATGAAATTCTAGGGAAACTTAGAAACATTCAAATAGCTCATTTTTATTTTCTCATTTATTCAATAACACAGTACAACATTTTTTTGGTCATCGGCTGGAAACAACTTCTCTCTACGCAATTTCTCAAGTACATCTGGAAACTAGAAATGCCACAGAAGGATTTTGCTCGGAGACATTAATAAGGTAGTTTTTTTTGGTGTCAACTGTATTTTCAATTAGACCTGATTTTTCGGAAATAAGACATTTTTTATAAAGTTTATACATCGTTAAGCGTTTCGAACTGCGTTTTTATGTTTTCGAATACGTTCTAGATTTGGACAAGAAAAATAAAGTGTCAAACAGACAGACTTTAATAAACTCCATCTGTTGCCACAAAATTGCTTGAATGTCGGAAATTATCATGTTGTCATGTTTTTTACTGGAAACGTCTAAAGTATCGGTAAGTCGACATTTCTTAGTTTAGCGAAATGGCTTTCAACAACAATACGAACAACTTTCTAGTACACTTCAACTGCATCTGAACACTCCTTTATACCGTTTTGGTACTACGAATGTGAACTATTCTATATAACTTCTGTTTTTACCATAAAATTTATTTCGCAATCATGGCAAGTTACAAAAAAGGCTAAAATATGATATCAATCGATATTCATCGAAGTTGACGCCTGTCGCGGTTTTGTTTTCTTTGGTGGTGATTCGAAGTTATTTTCCGACTCTGTATCGTTTGAGCTAAAAAGAGGATCCAGTGGCAAATTTCTTTCAGTGTGTCCACTATATCTACCATATCTGTTACTTTGTGGGTCTTTAACGTTTTTATCTTCATATTGACATACTTTATGACTTCACCATCACACTTCCGAAAGCATTGCGTCCAGCTTTTTGCCTTTGTATCTTTGTTCTATTGGTATTGTTACCTCGTGTAAACGCTCCCCTTGCTCGTCCGATTCGGTTGGCAATTGTTGCAAGAAGTCATCGAGGCGATGATGCAAAAAATTCAGTTTCAATGTCGTGGAGGCGTTAATGTTTTCATAACATTGAAGCATTGTTGTTACTAATTTTTTCACATTATCTGCCTCTGCTCGATGCTTCCCCAAAACGCCCTCAATCACAGCTTTTAAAGCGTCCCATGCTTTTCGGTGATCGTTTGTCAGTTCGTTCGTGAATTCCTCGCTTTTGATCAATTTCCTGATGTCTGGCCCAGTAAGTACACCTGTTTAATGTAGGAAGATTATTCCCAAAACATTAATATCATTGCAGATAGGCAAGTGGACGGTTTACGATGTATAAACTTTATAAAAAATGTTGTATTTCCGAAAAATCAGGTCTG
>JAAAKG020144336.1:0-11143 GCA_010014905.2 Druon quercuslanigerum
TCGTTGTCTTTTGAATGCGGTCAATTGAGTTTTATTTATTTGAGTAAAATTTATTTTCAGTTCTGTTCACTCTCTAGGATTTTATGTTTGTAAGAAAATTTTAGAAGTCTTTTTCATTTTTCGGGGGCTCCCTGAAATCGGGGGCGCCAGGTAACTGCCTATTCTGCCTACTTGTTAATTCGGCCCTGGCAGAGTCAATTGACCGCGATATGTCCATAACTTTTATTGCAAAATTGCAAAGAAGGTGAAAAACGGGGTTAAAGGCACCTTTTACAAGTTGGTCAACTTTCTACCGTTGTATTTCGTAAAAAATGCACGAATTGTATTTAAAAAAAATCAAGTAGTAAGCTTGAAATTTTATTTGGAAGTAAATTTTTGAAAAAGTTGAAAATATTTGTGTATCAGCTCTACTCAGGCTTAAAATTTAAAAAAAAATCAACAAATGCAATGGTTGGGTTTTTTTTAAGCAGTCAACTAAATGAATAACTCACTATCGCACATTATTTGTTCCGTTTTTTTTTACGGCAGTCGACCTCAAATGTAATCGATACCTTGAAGGGATGTCATCTTCTATTATCAAAGTCGGTTGACCCACTCGGCCTAGTCAACCTGACTTTAGAAAGTTAAAGAAAAAAAGGACACCATAGGCATAGATGCATTTTCAGACTCTACAGAATCTTTCTTTTGTAGCCACAAATAATTATTTGTATCTTTCTAAAAATTAATTTTATTATTGTTAACAAATTATTTTATTTTCTTACAAGTTGAATTATTTTGTTTAAAATTCATTGTTTTTTGCTTCCATTGAACTGTTATTGATTTAAAAGTAAAATCGTTTTTTATTGCAATATCATTTATTATTATTATAACTACATGATCGAAAGTTGTACTAGTTTGTTATACATTTTTTTTAATTCAATAATTTTTGGGTCAAAGATTCTATATTTTACTTCAAAGTTAATTTCTTCCCCATAAAATGTATCTAGTTTGTTAAAAAGTACTTTTTTTAAATATACCTTTTTTTAATAAAAAATTCAACCATTTAATTGTAAATTCCTGTATTTTGATTAAAATTCATATTTTTGGAAACCAAATTAATCTGCTTGGTTAAAAATGCTACTGCCTAATTAGAAATTAATCTTCTCTTGTCAGGTAGTTAACTATTTCGTTGAAAATTCGTTTTTATCATTTCATATCATTTTTGCAATAAAATAGAACTTTTTGGTCAAAAATGCTAATCTTTGATTGAAAATTAATCTTATGTAGTTATGGATTCAACTATTTTGTGGAAAATTTGTTTTTATGTTTAAAATATATTCTTATGTAATAAAAAATTCAAGTAATTCATTGTAAGCTCATTTATTTTGTTAAAAAATCCTTTTTTTTTAAGAAAACAAAACTTACTTGTCAATGCTTACTTGTCACTTATAATTGTGATACAAAATCGAAATCATTTTAATGAACTGAGTATCTGTTTGCTGCAAATCACTCTGTTCCAAGTTCAAGATGCAAGTAAAACCCCAGGATTTTAGCTTTCTCGTGTATCTGCAGATGAAAGAATGTGAATCCTAACTTTTAACAGAACCAAGTATCGGAATTTCGAATTGTTAATCAAAGGTTCCCAATGTACAGGCCCTTCTGAGTTTGAGGAAGTATTTTCGCAAGTAGTAGCTTTTAGAATATCAGCTGTAAATCAAAATTGCCCATTTTAAATAATAATCCAGCGAGTTTTCCACGGCCAATGCTGACTCTATGGTCAATACAAACTTTATTTAATTCAAGAACGTATTCCTGCTTACTTGAAAGTCAGAGAAGAGTTTACGCCAAAGCACTATTTCGCGAAATTAAGCATTTTTGGGTAAGGAACTGGTATAATATGGAGGGATATATTTTGTTACGTAAAAGAGGACTTTAAAGTAAGAGAAACTGGAGGGGAAGGAAATTGCTTATTTTCTTCTTTAGCGGTTGGATTGCAAAGGAACAATCATCTTGTCATTCGAAAGAAGATTGTAAATTATATATCGTCGGTAAAAAATTGGCCCTCGTACAAGTTGTGGTCCAAATACGATTTTCAAATTCACGGCTGTTTGGAGTAAACTTTGAGTTGTACAAAAGGAACGTGAATATAGTAAGAGTTTTTAATGATGAAAATTATTTCATACAAGCTTTTTGTAGTTCTTCAGATTTATGTACTGTCTGGCTTTTGTTTACTGGTGCCGACAACTCAAATAGAATTTCCAGCTTTTGGAACCTTCTGCCGATTTCCTTAGAAATTTTAGGGTGCTTTAGAAAGTAACGACGTGTACGTCTTCTCTTGGTTTCAGGCGATTGTAAAAATACAGCAAATGAGCAAGGAGACATTGATAGGGTCGTGCAAAATGAACAAAGTGACTACAGTCATCGGTCAAGTAATGTGGAAAGTGAAATTTTTCACGACGGCATTAAGGAGCACATGGTGGTTGAAGTGCGTGCTGTGGAGAGTGACGCGGAGAGTGACGCGGAGAGTGACGAAGATTCTGTCATTTCCTACGACACTCTTCTCGAGGGAGCAGATGCAAAAGATTTTCGTAAATCGACAGCCAACGCAGATGAAATCCCTCGAGCTTTAAGTTTGGACCAGAAAAAAGTAGTGGTTAAAGTCAGGTCATATTTTCAAACTATTTGACTTTTACATAGCAAAAACATTTTCATCCGTCAAAGAATTGTTTAAAAAGTTAATTGAAGACGTGCCAGATTTCCCGAAAATTATCAAAACGACTTTGTGAAGAATATTGAATAAAAATAATTTCTGATTCCATAAAATGCAGAAGAAACCAATTCTAATGGAGAATAAAACAGTAGATGACAAACGAAGGCAATTTCTTTATTTCATTAAATTCTATAGAGAACTGGGATGAAATATTTATTTTCTCGACGAAACATAGTGCGGTGCAAATCACACACTTTCGACAGGCTGGGTCGAGCACATTTCAGAAGAAGTAGTAGAACATTACGACATTTACAGAAGCGGCGTTCAAAGAATCGGAAATTGTCGTGGTGGCTTCGTAACTCCGTGTGGTGCTTGCAAAACAGTGATCATTTTTTATATAGGCAACGAAAATGAATTTGTGGAGACCTGCATGAAATGCTTCATCGGAAAGAAAGGTTTGGCTGATTATCACGACAAGATGAACGCCAAACATTTCGAGGAATGGTTTCGGCATGTCCTGACTGTTTTGTCTAATAATTTCATAGTTGTTTTGGACCACGGACCATACCACAAAATGCTTGATCCGCTTTACCAAAATCCAATGACGGCTTCACGGAAAGGCGACATTATTGAATGGTTTCTTTAGCGCGGAATTCCAGCACCGACAGATGGTACGCCTTTTGAGAAGAAAAAAAAACTTTTGGATCTGTCAAAGCAGTATCGCTATCCGAAAACTTATTTATTGAACAAGTTTGCAAAGGCAATAAGATTAGACAAAGTGAAGTTACTCTGGCTTCCAGTACCTCATTGTTAGTTAAATCCCATTGAACTGATTTGGGCTTACGGGAAGATGCACGTTGCAAGGAAGAATAAAACTTTTAAAATTGGTGAAGCGCATAAGTTGTGTAAGGAAACAATTGCAGACTTAACATCAACTTTATGGCACAAATATGTTAAGCACGCCTAAAAAATTGAGGACGAGTATCGCGGTCATCAACATGAAATCGATAAAACAATAGGACCTCTTCTTATGAACATTGGAGATGATAGTGATAGTGAAAGTGCAAACTTCGATGATGATTATATTATATTATTTAACGTTCAGAAGAATAGTTTAAAATCAGACTAACCTTTTCGATTTTCCTGATCTCTATTCCAATAAAAAGTAGGATCTTTTATTTCAATACAAAATATCTCTTTGAAGAACAGGTAATTATAGAAATGCGTTGATTCCTGGATTACCGCACGTAAACAAAGTTTTCAAAAAAATAAAAACGTGTCACCATAAAATTTTGCAATCTAGATGTTTAAATATGCTAATATATCTAACTTACAAAATATACCTATTCATTGTCCATACCTTTAAAATGGTACGAAAATTTCCTACACCTTTGGATTTCACCACGCCATCCTAATTTTCTGTTAACATATATCTGGCACACTTTATGAGGCGAAAGACCAAGCAGGACGTCGATACCCTGAGAACCTGCTGAGACTATTATCTACTTTTTTGTGCCTGCAGTCCGAAAAAAATAATGTGCGATGGCGAGTTATTCATTTGATTCTGTTTTACAAAACCCACTATTGAATTTGTTCATTTTTTTGAAAAATGTTAAGCCTCAGTAGAGCCCTACAGCTTGATTAGAAGCTGAATTAGCATCCTTCGCTTTTATTTACTTCCGACAACAAAGTAATCAACATTTTCCACTTTTTCGAAAACCTACTTCCAAATAAAGCTTCAAGCTAACTACTCGATTTTTTTCAAAACAATTCCTGCATTTTTTCACGAAATACGACGGTCGAAAGTTGACCAACCTGTAAAAGGTGCTTTAAAGCCCGTTTCTTCACCTTCTTTGCAATTTTGCATCAAAAGTTATGATTGAGTTATTTAATTATTTGTGGAGTTTCAATTACTCAAATTGGCCTTTTCCAATTGAATAACGCAACAACTCAATTTATCAAATCTTGAAATTTTCTGGTTCAACTTGCTATAATCCCTTGAGTGATAAAGAGGGTAAATCCTGTGTCCAAGCCTTAGAGGGATAATTGTTGTAAGTTTTGTTTAGGTTAAATAATAGTTATTTGCGATGCAAGGATCTAAGTGGCACTTTCTCGGCCGAGTGTGAAAGTTGCAGCACGTGTTGGTGTCAAGAAGTGGGCGTAGCCGAGACAAAGGACAATTACTGCCCTTTACATGATGCAAAGTGCCACTAAGGAACCTAGTGTCAAAAATCTTTCTTTTCTGCACTCGTATGATTTCAGTCCAAATTACCGTTTTTCGAAAATGTATACAGATACATTTTTCTTGAGTCTTTCATGACGCGAGTTATAAAAAATTCATAATCACCCACAATCACACGGCTCTGTGAACCCAAGAGTAGGAGTGGGGAAATTACCACTTTCTAGTCCTAATACCCAAAAACTGGGCACCGAGAATCCAGTCATGTGCTCTCTGTGGCCAGATACTGTAACTTTCTGTCTCGAATCCCTTTAAGATCTCCAATCGACGTCGCGATCCACTAATTCTGACCTCAGCAGAAGGATCATTTTACCATGACGCCATCCGGCACCTGCTAATCTTTTCTCGGGAAAACGGACGAGATTTTCAAGCACTTGCGGGTCAGCAGGTCGCAGCTACTTTTTTAATTTGGGTTAATAAACCACACATCTATTTTAATTTGTTTTACTATTTATTGACTTCACCCGTTCTCTCGACGATCAAAGTCACTCAACCATCCCTTAGTTTGCGAGATCCCTCACAGAGTACGAACGTTTTATTTATTTAATATGGAAGAATGTCGATAGACAGTAAAACTTTAAAAAGTGACTTAAACATCAATAATAAATTTAAAGTAAACTTATTTTATTGAATATTACAACCTTATAAGCCAGCAACGCCCCCTGATAAATAAGCGTTATAGAGCCAGTATGGAATGGTGGCGGCTGTTGACATGTAACTGGTGCAGTATTCTAAAATCGACACGTAGAAACTTTCACAAATGACCAATGAACAACGCACAATATTTTCTCTTACCGTACTGTTAAGAAAAATAATGGTACTCTAGCCCGAAATGAATCACATTTCAAATTTTGTGCCATAAGAAATTACCATTCAAAGCCTAAACAGGTGAATGCTGGGTCAAGCGTATGAACGGCATTCAAATGGCAGTCACTATTTTTAAAAAATTGGCACAAACTTCTTAGTGCGTTTTCGCACAATTCCAGAAATAAGTCATACAACGATTTCCCTGTGTAAAGACGAGCCCAAAACTACTTGCAATGTAATATACTATCATTCAATAATAAACTTCAGCCCTTCCCGATTACAAATTCCTTGACCTGGTTTTGACTTAAATTTCCCCCAATCAAGACATGCTGAAGTCAAAAAGTTCAAATTAAGCATGTCTCAGTTTTGATATGGAGCCAGGCTTCAATTTATGTCTTGGAGACAAGTTCTGACATCTTGAATCGAACTTTTATAATTCTAGAGTAGCGAATTATATCCTCAAGTGGATACCTGCCCTGGCAAAATGAGTGATTCTGACTGTCATAAAAGCTACTTTTTGTTGATGACTGAATAACGTTGTGTATTTTTATACAATGGATATATATTTAATCAATTTATTCAAGCATTTTCATTTTTACTATACTTTCTTTTCGACGCTGCTAAAAATGTTGTTTGTTTTCACCTATTTCTAACGGCTTAGAAGATCCTCATAGAAAATTACAATTTTACTTTTTTTAAAGTAAACTGTTTAGGGTTATACTAATTTAATAATTATCAATTTTTATATTATTAATTTTAAAATCATTCGTGAGTCGAAAAAGGTTCTTCTTGAGGCAAGTTTATGCCGACTTGGAACTAACCATGCTAAGAACTTAAAATAGGACGAAAGCTTATGTCTCCAGTCAGTTTTGAGACGCAGCCAGACATCAATGTCTTGCTAAAGAACTCAAGACATCAAGTTCAAGTATTTTCACTTTTTAAATAAAAAAAGTCAAAATGAGAAAACCAAAATTATTATTGAAGTATGTGTCTCATTTTTAATAGACTAAAATCTTACTCTACAAAATTCACAATTATGCACCTCTGATGTTCATAAAAAGACTGACCTTCTGGAGGACTAGGAGTTCGCATTCCTTCTAAAAGCGGTACTGCAGCATCAATGTCGAAATATTGTATTCTTGAACTGGATTCTAAAAAAGGGCAAGAGAAATGTATTATTTTTAATGTATCTTTACCCGCCAAAAATGTACCTACACGTGGTAATATTTACTATCTTTGTCGAGCCGATGTAAAAACGAAATTAATTTTACCGGCAATCAGTCCTGAAGTGGATTTTTGTTTTATCTTTAAATGGTGACTAAAATTTTACAGAATGGTTTTTTCCTCGCCTAAAATATTTAAATTTTGTTAGCGATCTCGCTTTGTAGTGCAACCCTTCATCATAAATCTTATTAAAAACTTCTCGTATCAAAGGAATTATTGTAATTTTTAGAATTGCGTATAAATTGAAGCGGACGTGCTATACAGATTTCAAAAATTGTTTAATTCCCATAAATATTTCTATTCCTGAAATATAAATTTGCCGAAATTTAAAATAACCGAAAATAATTAGTACATTATGAATTAATGATTCATAATGTTTTAATTATTTTCGGTAATCTTAAATTTTGGCAAATTTAAATTTCAGGAATAGAAATATTTATGGAAATTAAACAATTTTTTTATTTCATAATTCGGTCAGTTTAAAATTGGTTAATTTATATTTTCGACTATTTTTTTTCTAATTTGTGGTTTCAATATTTATTTTTTTGTTATTTTGTATTAGTCCCGGATATTCAGCACTTTTATATATAGCAAAGAACTAATAAAACTAATAAACTAAAAAAAACTAATGAAATAAATAATATATAATAAATAATAAATAATACTAATAAATAACTAATAAAATTAGTTAATTTATATTTTCAACTATTTTTTTTTCTAATTTGTGGTTTCACTATTTATTTTTTTGTTGTTTTGTATTGGTCCCGGATATTCAGCACTTTTATATATAGCAAAGAACTAATTTTTTTTTTATGTTTCTCCTTAAAATTATAGTTATAAATTAAAATATAATTTTTATAATTATCAGATATATCTATATATTACTAACAAGAAACATGATAAATCATAAAATAACGTTTTCTATAACAATTTTATTAAACTGGTGTTTTAATAGATCCATATTAAAATTAAATTATGAGAATTGAGAACAGTTAAATAAGTATTATTAGTTTGTTCTTAAATCTATATAAATATAATTTTTATAAGAATATTTAAAAGATTAAGAAAAAAATATTTTTGAATATTCTAGACGTGTGAGAAAAAATCTAGAAGATTTTAAAGAATTAATTTTATAGGATTTCACCAAATATTATAAGAAATGCAAGTCTTTTTAAAAGATGATTACGACTTTTAAAAGGTGGAAAGAAATCAAGAAATATTTGTTAAATTTTCAAAAATATTTTCCAGTTTTCAAATATTTGTATCCTATTTAAATCGTTTTAATTTCCTGAAATTATTTTTTACTGACTCGATTTTTTATTAAATTTTCAAATATCATCACAGTTGTTTTAAAATTACCTTATATTCTTCTAAATTTTTTTAGTAATTTTAAGGCAATTTTTTTATTTCATTGAAAACTTTCAAAATTATTTTAAAGCTCCTGAAGTTTAATTCTGAAATCTTAAAATATCTACATTTTACAATTACTTTTTTAAAAATCTTTTTAGACCTTTTTAACCCTTCTAATCTCTTAAAAATATTTCAATCTTTTCTGCAAAATGAAAAAAAATGTTCCTAAAATCTTTATGATTCTTTTTGGACAATTTTTTTTTTTCTTTTAAAATCTTTTTAAATAATCTTTTAAAATTAACGTTTTAACATAAAGTATCACTTTAATGTCTTTAAGCAACCTGAAAAAATGTGTTTCATTTTCTTGAAACTTTACGAAATTCTTCAAAAATCCTTACAAGTTTTCATAATTTTTGAGTCATTTCAAAACTTCCGAATATCAATTAATAATTGCTCAAATCTTTTTTAAAATTATGTAACATGGCAAAACTTGAAAAATTTTCTCTAAATTATTTTACACACTTTTAAAAAATCTTGGGAAATAAATGAAAATGTTTTTTGATCTTTTTTCAATTTTCTCCTGAAATTCCTTACAAAAGATTAATTAAAAAATTTCCCATGATTCTTAAAAACATTTTTTCATTTTTTTGGCACCCTGAAAAAATTCAGCTTCACTAAAAAATTTGTAAAGGCTGAAAAATTTAAAATTTTGTCTCGAAATCTTCCTTATTCTTTTATCCCATATTTCTAAATCTTCAATACATAAAATTATCGTTTTAAAATAAAACGTAAATCATTTCTCCTCAAATATTTCATAATTATTAAAACGCTTCTAACTTTTGAATCCAGAATCTTTTGAAATTGTTAATTGAATTAATTTAATAAAGAAGAAACAAAAACAGAATAACACTTGGGTCAACTTGGCTAGGTAGTCAAACTTTGAAAAGTGAATGACGAATAAATGTAATAAATTAATAGTAAACAAGGGTTATATTTTATAAAATTTAAAACCCCTTTAACTACACTCATAATTAAGAAATTGAATTTTTCAATAATAATTTCCGTTCTTAACGAAATGTTAATAGTAAAAATTAAAAAACTCTATCTCTGAAAATTAAAAATTATTTGCTTATGGCTTTCATAAAATACATACCCCCTGAAGTAGTACGCTTTTTCTTTCCGCTTGAAAGTTCTTGGTAAGCATAATTGTGGTTCGGCATCATTTGTAAACTTAATTCTGTAACAGGAAACGAGAAATGTGTATTACTCAATTAATTCTCACTTTTTTATATTGACTTACACAACAAAACGAAGTGTTATCTTCACACTAATTTTAGAATTTTCTTTACTCACAACGAAAAGTACCTTCATGTAGTAAGATTTAGTATTTACTTTTCTTCGGTTTTAAAATCATGATTTCACCCTCTACAAAGTTAAACGAAAAGAAAAATAACTTTTTTCTTTCCGTGTGTATGTGTAATTAGTTTGCAAGTTTAATTTGAACAAAATCTCCTTATAAATGATAATTAACGCTATCTTCCTTTTTTATTTTCACTCTACATTTAGTGTCACTTTACGTCAAAAAAAATTCAACTAGAACTACCCCTCCACCTGTTCAAAAAACCACCCTCTTGCAAAACATAAAGTTTGAAGCTTTCAAAATACTTCAGTTTTTGGGGCACATTTTGGGCTCTCGAATGCAGTTAAAGATTTTTCTTACACAGTCTTATCTGCGTAGTCACCAGGGGTTGTTTTTCAAATTAAAGGGGTGAAGCTCACAAATAGTTGTACGGATTTTTAAGAATTTCAAAAATTAAAGACTCTATGTAAAACCGAAAATTCTGAATGAGTATTTTTTGATAAATTCATATTTACATGGTAATCAGGAGTTGTCTTTTAACATTAGGGGGTCGAGTTTAAAAATCAGTGATCCTATTTACAATGTAAAGTTCTGAAAATAATTATAATTTGAGAAATTCTTATCTGCGTGATAACCAGGGGCTGTTTTTTAACGTTAAGGGTTCGACCCCAAAAATCTTGTTTGTATTTTTGAAGAGCCCAAACATCAGAGACTCTAGTTACAATGTAAAGTTCTGGAAATTATGATTTTGTGATAAAGTCATATTTTCGTGGTAACCAGTGGTTGTCTTTTAAACTCAAGGAGTGAAACCCACACACCAATTTTGATATTTTTGGAGAGCACAAAAATCAGTGAGCCTATTTACACTTTAAAATTCTGATTATGTTCTCAACTCAATAATAATAATAGACAGTTTAGAATAACTGGACGCAGAATGAACAAGATATATTTAATTTAAAAGTAGTCACAAAGGTTACAAAAAAAAGTTCCAGCCTATTTTTATCAACCCAAAATAATATCAAAAAAACTTGGCACCTCCAAGAGCGCCGATGATAAGGAGATTGATGTAACAGAATATTCCGGGTGCGCTCGTCGCAACTTCCTTACAAGGTCTCTATACCTCTCTTTCTTTCCATTCTCATTGACTATGACGTTTTTGTCAGCTGTTGCCGAAAATTCGATAACGAACATGGTTCGCTTCTCGAAGTCAAGGAAAACTCTGTCAGGCCTCGAGTGTGCAACAAAAACGATTGTCGAGAATATAAAAATTCCAGTATATGCGGCACTTCTTATTCGCGACCATTGACTCTATTTCCCTAGGAGTGTTTAGCGGAGCGATATCAAGGTTAATGCCCTGCAGCATGCCAAAATGAACCCCTCCGTGCCCGACTTTAATCGGGGTAATTTAAGGAAAGCGAAAGTTAGCTGACACGACATTAACTGATCCTCAACATTTCTGTGGAAGATGCTAGAA
>JAAAKG020144337.1:0-11143 GCA_010014905.2 Druon quercuslanigerum
TTTAAGATTAAAAAATCATTAGTTTAAATTTGATGAAAAAGTAAAATTTTATCTTTAGATAATTATTAAGGGTCAAAGTTTTTAGAAATTAAATTGGGGGACTACACAAATTTTTTTGCAGTCTTTATCGGGTTTAAAATATAAAAATCTCTAGTTTATATTTTATTAAAAAGTCAAATTTTTTCTTCAGATAATTAATAATAGTCAAAACTTTTAGAAATTAAAGTACGGGCCTAAAATAAAAAATTCTTTTTGAAATCTTTATCTGTTTTAAAATATAAAAATCAAAATCTCAAAAAAAGTTTCATTTTATCAAAAAAAGTAAAATTTTATCTTCAGATAATTCATAAGGGTCAAAACTTTTAAAAATGAAAGTGGGGTCTAAAATAATAAAATCTTTTTAAAGTCTTTATCGGGTTTAAGATATGAAAATCTCTAGTTACAATTTTATCAAAAAGTAAAATTTTATCTTTAGATAATTATTGAGGGTCAAAACTTTTAGAAATTAAATTGGGGGCCTAAAAAAAATCTTTTGGAAATTTTTATCGGGTTTGAAATATAAAAATCTCTAGTTCCAATTTTATCAAAAAGTAAAATTTTATCTTTAGATAATTATTGAGGGTCAAAACGTTTAGAAATTAAATTGGGGGCCTAAAATAAAAAAATCTTTTTGAAGACTTTATCGGGTTTAAAATAAAAAATCTCAAACTTAAAAAAAGTTTCATTTTATCAAAAAGTAAAATTTTATCTTCAGATAATTCATAAGGGTCACAACTTTTAGAAATTAAATTGGGGGCCTAAAATGAAAAAATCTTTTTGAAGTCTTTATCAAGTTTAAGATTAAAAAATCATTAGTTTAAATTTGATGAAAAAGTAAAATTTTATCTTTAGATAATTATTAAGGGTCAAAACTTTTAGAAATTAAATTGGGGGACTAAAAAAAATTTTTTGCAGTCTTTATCGGGTTTAAAATATAAAAATCTCTAGTTTAAATTTTATCAAAAAGTAAATTTTTTTCTTCAGATAATTAATAATAGTCAAAACTTTTATAAATTAAAGTAGGGGCCTAAAAAAAAAATACTTTTTGAATTCTTTATCGGGTTCAAAATATAAATATCTCTAGTTCAAATTTTATCAAAAACTTTTTCTTCAGATAATTAATAATAGTCTAAACCTTGAAAAATTAAATTGGGGCCTGAAATAAAAAATTCTTTTAGAAGTCTTTATCGGGTTTAAAATATGAAAATCTCTAGTTTAAATTTTATCAAAAAGTAAATTTTGTTCTTCAGATAATTAATAATAAACAAAACTTTTAGAAATTAAAGTAGGGGCCTAAAAAAAATCGTTTTGAAGTCTTTATCGGGTTTAAAATATAAAAATCTCTAGTTTAAATGTTATCAAAAAGTAAATTTTTTTCTTCAGATAATTAATAATAGTAAAAACTTTTAGAAATTAAATTGGGGGCCTAAAATAAAAAAATCTTTTTGAAGTCTTTATCAAGTTTAAGATAAAAAAATCATTAGTTTAAATTTTATCAAAAAGTAAATTTTTTTCTTCAGATAATTAATAATAGTCAAAACTTTTAGAAATTAAAGTAGGGGCCTAAAAAAAATCTTTTTGAAGTCTTTATCGGGTTTAAAATATAAAAATTTCTAGTTTAAATTTTATCAAAAAGTAAATTTTTTTCTTCAGATAAATTCTTTTTGAATTCTTTATCGGGTTCAAAATATAAATATCTCTAGTTTAAATTTTATCAAAAAGTAAAAATTTTTCTTCAGATAATTAATAATAGTCTAAACTTTTAAAAATTAAATTGGGGCCTGAAATAAAAAATTCTTTTAGAAGTCTTTATCGGGTTTAAAATATAAAAATCTCAAACTTGAAAAAAGTTAAATTTTATCAAAAAGTAAAATTTTATCTTCAGATAATTCATAGGGGTCAAAACTTTTAGAAATTAAATTGGCGGACTAAAAAAAATATTTTGGAAATCTTTATCGGGTTTAAAATTATCTCTAATTTCAATTTTATAAAAAAGTAACATTTTTTCTTCAGATATTTAATATGGGTCAAAACTTTTAGAAATTAAGTTGGGGGCCTAAAAAAAAAAGAAAATGCTCAGCCAAAGAAGTTTAAGTCTAAAACTTTGTAGGAAAACATTCTTTTGAAATCCTTATTGAGCTCAAAATATAAAAAAATTTAGTTTTAATTTAGTGAAAAAATGGAATTTCATCTTCAGATAATAATTAATAAGAGTAAAAACTTATTAAAAATCTTTCGGGAGCCTAAAATAAAAAATCTTTTTGAAGTATTTATCAGATTTAAAATATAAAAATCTATAGTTTTAGTTTTATCAAAAAGTAAAATGGTATCGTTTGTTAATTAATAAGGGTCAAAAATTTTAGAAATGAAATTGGAAGCCTAAAATATAAAAATCTTTTGAAAATCTTTATCGGGTTTAAAATATAAAAATCTCAATGCTCAATTTTATCAAAAATTAAAATTTCATCTTCAGATAATTAATAAGTGTAAAAACTTTAAAAAATTGTATTGGGGGGCCAAAAATAAAAAAAGATTGCTCAGTCAAAGAACTTGGATAAATCCAAACATTCGCAAGGCTAGGAGTAAACTGGTTTAGAAATTTTTTTTTAAATTTATGGATATTAATTTCTTCTAAATTGAGTTACATACCATGTCAAGTATGTCGAAAAGTGTAAAATTCCAGAACAAAACTCAAGATTCATGATCGCTTTCAAAATTAGGCTCCGCCTAGAAGAACAATGCTTTTGGTTCAGTGGCGCCTTGACACTTAGCATTTTTTTCGCAGGCTCGTCATCTATAATAGACTTGTCATTTAACAGCAAGGATGTTTCGTAAAATTAGGTTTATTAGCTTTTATCTGGGTTTGAATACAAAAAATGGGAAAAATTAATGGATATATGCAAAACTAACTGTAAGAATGATGCATCACTTAGAAATCGCTCGGCTTACTTACGCAACTAAGAAATTAATCGTTATATTGTAATTCTAGGATAGAATTTTTTTTATTAAAAACTGTACGGTATTGTTTCATAAATTTTTTTATTTAACAAAAATTTTATAAAAGTTTATGATAAATACAAAATAAACGAAGAAATACTTAGGCTAATGAAAATAATTTCTATTGAAGAAAATATACATAATGTACATTTCTAAGAAATTTTGAAGGCAAAAACTAAACACGTTTTACAAAAAAAAATTAAGTTTAAATTATTTATTTAAACATATTTATACAGTCTTTTTAGTATCAATTTTAAAATAAAAATTAGCTTTAAAAATAAAAATAATTTAAGATCAATTTTGTGAAAAATGTAAAGTTCATAATTTTTAAATTTGGTAACAATCTTTTAAAAAGAAATTTCAACCGAGAGTTTTAAAGAATCTTTTGAAGAACAAAATTAGCTCTTGATTATTTGCATTGCATTAAAATTTTATTTTCTATTTTAATTAAACCTAAAATAACATTTAAAAGCTGTTAACTTAACAATTTTAACCTAAAAGGTTTTTCTGAATTTTATAATTCATTATAAAAACTGAATGAATTTTGAAATCATGTAAATAAAAATTCTTATGTTTTATGATTTTTAAACTCAAAACATAATTTATTAATTGTAAATCTTCCAATTTACAGAAAAAAGTATCGAATAGAAATCATCACAATTTAAGATATTTCTATTGTAAACAGTCAACATTTACAAGTTTTCAATTATAAAATTTGCAATTTAAAGTTTTACAATTTTAAAAAGCTAGAATTTAAATCTCTTAAATTTTGGAGAAGTGTAAATAAAATTTGTCAAATTTGGATGATTTTTGAAATAAAAATTAAATTTTCGTTCTTAAATGTTCCAAATTGAACAAATTTAAAATGCTATTAATAAAAATGAAAGAATAGGTTGAATTAAATAAAATTCTAATTAAAGAAAACTAATAAAAAAACTAATTTTTTTATATTAGTTTAATTTACCAGCATATGCTTTAATTGTAAATTTTTCAAACCAAAATATTTTGATTGTAAAGATTTAAAATTTAAAAATCTACGTTTTAAAATTCTGAAGAGGTTTTTCGAAATTAACAAATTTTGAATGTAAATCATATGTAGTGCCAAATTTTTCACTTTAAAACTTAAAAATCACCTAATTTTTAATTCTCACTTTTCAAAAATAAAAACTGTTCATTTTTTAAGATCGATGCAACGTTTAAAAAAATTTTTAAACCGTTCAATTTTGAAGATTTTTAATTTTCTTTTTTTAAGGTATTTTAACTTAAAATTCTTTGCTTTAAAATACTTTCAAAATAAGATTTTCGGAATTTAATGTTTTGAATTCCAAAAAAAATTAAGCAAATCTGAATCGTTTTTTTAATATTTAAGACTGTGTTATAAAACAAAATCAAGAGATCTATTTTGTTAAAAATTTTTTAAACAATTTGACTTTAGTTAAAAATGTTTCTTTTTAAAATGGAACTATTTTTTCAAAATTAGTTTTTTTGGGCAAAAAATTATTTTTTATCACTGAAATGAAGTATTCAATTTTCAGTGAAAGTTTAACTTTTTTAGTGAAAAATGAATGCATTTTGTTAAAAAAATTTATTTTTTATTTTAGAAAATTAAAAGTCTTGCTTAAAGCATGATCGCTTTTGTTTAAAAATAAACCATTTGACTAAAAATTAAACTATGCGAAGATTAATGTAAATTGTTAAAAATTCGTAGTTTTCGTAAAAAATTGATTTTCTGGCTTGAAAATTCATCTTTTTGATTTAAAATTGAACTATTTTTGTGAAAAATTCTGTTTTGTTAAAAATTTTATTTGTCGGTTCAAATTAATTTTTTTTTAATTTAAATTTAAATATGTCTTTCTTTATTGTAAATTTATCTTTTTTAGTTAAAAATTCAACTATACGGTTCAAAATTTGTCTTTTTAGGTAAAAAGTACTCTTGCTTGAAAGTCCAACTATTTGGCTGAAATTTAATCTAATTTTTAAAAACCTAATTTTGTTAATTAAAAAATTTAATTTTTTCAGAAAATTCAATTTTTGGCTGAAAATTATTTTTTTTTACGAAAAATGTAACCTTTCCATTTTTGGAAAAAGTTCGTTTCAGTTGAAAAATTAACTATTAAATTTTTATTGAAAATTCAACTTGTTCAGTTTCAAAAATCATCTGAATATTCACGGTTTTTAGTTTAAAATGCAACTACTTGCTTGAAAAGTCGTCCTTTTCAATATAAAATTAAACCTTTCAGTTAAAAATTCATTTTTTTAGTTAAAATAAATTATTTGGTTAAAAAGACTTCAATTATTAGAAAATTCTACAATTTTTCGCAAATGTCATTTTTCAGTTTAAAACTAAACTATTCTCTTCGAAAATTATTTTTTTGGGTTTAAAAATCAAGCACTAACAGGTTTGGATGGGAATATGTTATTTTTAATTAAAAATTGATCTCTTTGGTTGAAAATTTAACTGCCTTGTTAAAAATTCGTTATTTTAGGTTAAAACTTAATTTCTTCAACTGAAAATGTAACTATTTCATTTTTGATAGAAAATTGGTATTTTTTAGTTGGAAATTCAAGTTATATGCTGTAAAATTAATTTTATTTTGTTGAAAAAATTTTTTTTCGGTACAAAATTAATTGTTTGTGGTGGAAGTTCAACTACACCAAACTCTCGCTTTCAGTCACCCCGTTCTCAGCCTTCGTAGAACTGCTATCTCCTGCAGTTTCTCAGGGGAAAAGGGTGAGAGGGGGTGCGACATTATACATATAGATATATATTCCAATTGGAAATAAGTCACTCTTTACGTTTCGCCCCCCCCCACCCCAATTCAGTCCAAGGCTATTTGAAGGCAACCCCCAACACTGGACTGAAAACGAGGGTTCGGTTTTTTTTAAGTACATATATTTGGTTTAAAATTTAATAATTTCTTCTGAGGGCGTAATCCACTGGACTGGGCAAATGTTTAAAAATTGATTTAATTTGTTATAAAAAAATAATTAAATGAAAATGGTTTCGTGGGGATTAGCGGCGAGTCGTTACTTGATTCGCACTAAATTTAAACAATTAATGGACGAAAAGAGTTTTTTCCTTAAATAAATAAAAGTTATTAAATAATTTTTTTAATTAAAAAGCAATTTTTATAAACAAATATCAATATTAGGTATTTTTGATGGACTAAATAAAGTTTTTCTATGAAATCGATCACATATTACTTGTAAATATAAGCTAAGTTTAATATTTGGCCACTAAATAAAAATTAATATTTGTTTAAACTACCTTAATTAAAAAATACATTATTTGGCTATTTTTGGAGGTACGAACTTAATTTTTTCGACACAATTAACTGCATATAATTAACTTATAAATTTTAAGGAACATTTTGATGCCAGTAAACAATATATCATTCTAAACAACAATTGCTTAAACAAATTTTGATCATTTTATGTATTTATAAGTAAAATACCGCTCTTTTATGGAATTAACAGTCAGTTATTTAACAATGATTTTTTTCTATGAATCAATTAAATTTGATAATTATTTAACCAAACTTAAATAACAAATGCATTATTTGAGTAGTTTTGAGGATTTAAACTTGTTTTTTTGTGTGTAATTAACTGTTAATAACACATTTTCAAAACTTTTTAAATAGTTTGATAAGGATCAACTATTTTTATTTTTATTGAAAATTTATAATTTTATAACAATTTAATAATTCTAAGAAAAACACTTTCTGTTTTATTGCTATCGTCGAATTAAGTTTCTTTCATAAATCATCAATTTTAATCAACTCATAGCAAGAAATTATTGATAAGTAATTTTAATTATATTCGAAAAGAAAAAAAATTACTTAATAAATGCATTAGCGAAGAAAAATCTGTTTACTACACATAAATTAAATGGTTAAATAATTATCTAATATTATCAATTTATAGCAACAAATTATTGCGAAATAACTGGCCGTTAATTCCGAGAGAAAAAACGGTATCTTATTTATAAATGCACCAAATGATAAAAATTTGTTTAAACAATTCTTGTTTATAGTAATTAATTATTTAATGTCATGAAAATGTTTTTCAAAATTTAGAAGTTAGTTAGTTAATTACATAAGTTAGTTAGTTAGTTAGTTAGTTAGTTAGTTAGTTAATTACATAAAAAAATTAAGTTTGTACCTCAAAAATAGCCGTTATACTTGAAAAGTTAAATTTTAAAAAAAATTTGTTATTAAATACATAAAAAATAAACTAAAATTTTTTAATAAATCATTACAGTTCGACGTGAAATTTCGTTAGCTTTAATTTTTAAAAAATGTATCAGGTAATAAATGTTTTCTGAAAATCAATTTGTTCACGGGCGTTTTTTTGCATTTTTTTTACTCTTTCATTCATGAGTGTGTAATTTAATCGCCCAAATTTTCTATCTGTCTTTCTGTATGTCTGTTATATAAGCTTTTGAAAATTTTGAAAATATTGAGAAAAATAGAAAAAATTATGTTTCTGATAGATTTGAAAATTTAATTTAAACTCTTCACAAGATATCAAATATATTTAGAAACGATCTCAGTTACATTTTCTAATTAGACAAAAACTCAAAAAAAAATAGCTGTTTCAAAATTTGAAATTTTTTTTATGAGCTTTAGACATTTTTGTCAAAATTTCTCGCACACTGCAAAAAGGTTCGTAAATTGTCCCATTAACATTTTTAAATTTGATAAACATTTAAAAAGTTATATGCTTCTGAAAATTTGGAAAATTTTCAAAGAAAGAAAAAAAATATTTTTTTTAATAGTTTAAGAAATATCCTTTTAAATTTCTACTAGATATAAAATATATGTATTTCAAAGCCGTAGGTGCATTGATAACCTTCTTTTATAACAAATTGAAAAAATTCAGTTACAATTTATGGCTGTAATTCTTTAGAAATTTAAATCGCGGTTTTACATTTATTATTTCTGTTTTGATTTGAAATTAATACAGTTACTGTCATTCTAATTTTTAATTTATCCTCATCATTCTCTAAATTTTTTATGGAGTTTACAATAGTAGCAATAATATTGTTCACAGGACTTCAATCGGTATTGTAAGAAACACTAAATTTGTTTTCCAAGTTTACAGATTTAGCAATTTCGTCAGGGATTTTTACATTTGAAACGTTTTTAAAACATTTTTTTATTTTTTATTGGTACTTTTTAATACAATAAATTCTTATATCGAATTTTAATTTTTCCAAGGCCTGATATTGCGAATAAAAGAAAAAATGTAAAGAATCTTCATAAATGTTGATAAATAAACGATATTTTAAGTAATTAGAAATTTGACCAAATTCTTGAATATTTTTAACTACGTTATTAATTTCGCAATTTAATAATTTTAACAAATTTTTGAAAAAATGCAGTTAAATGTAGTCATACTAAAAATTTGAAATACTTTGGACACTTTTGAATGCAGAGAGTGCTATATTACTACTTGGTTTTTCTTTTCTAAACCAAATGCTTTTTTTTATCTTGCCACTTTTTTCGGTCGCGGGTTTGGGTAAACTAATTTTAAACATCAAACAAAATTTTATGTTTAATTTAAACTTACTTCTCAAGCATACTTATGTGAGTAGCCCACTGGTCCTATTACCCTACTGCTAATTTATCCCTCTATTTTTTATATTAATAATAACAATTTAAAATACTTTAGATGCTTTAAAAGCCCAAAAAAGACTATTAGTACTTTTTTTGTTTTCCTAAACTTGATGCTTTCGTTTCAGTCGCGCATCTTTTTCCGGTCCTGGGTTTCGGTAACCTAATTTTAACCATAAAAAGTTCTGTCATGGTCAATTTAACATTACATCTTAAGAATCCTTATGTAAGAGGTTCACTTCTAAGGGCGCCTAGTAGGGCAAAGAAAACGTCTGTGGACAAATTAATTTTCAGAAGACAATTATTATCCGATTTTATTTTCTGTTTTAATCAAAGCTAATGAAATTTCGCATCGAACTTTCATGGCCTAAAATAAACTACTATGTGCTTTTGGTTAATTCTAGCATTTTTTCCGGCCACGGGTTTGGGTAGGCTAATTTTGATCATCAAAAAACATTTTTGTCATGGTCAATTTAACTTTACATCTCAAAAATCCTCATGTAAGTAGCCCGCTTTTAATGGCATAGCCTGTTGGTACCATTACCCTGCTGCTAATACATCTCTCTATTTTTCTTAATAATACTAACAATTTAAAATTCTTTAAATACCTTAAAAGTCCAAAAAAGAATAATAGTACTTTGTTTTGATTTTCCTCAGCTAGATGCTTTCGTTTACGTCTCGCATTTTTTCCGGTCGCGGTCTTGTGCAGGCTAATTTTGATCATCAAACAACATTTTTGTCATCGTCAATTTAACTTTACATCTCAAAAATTCCTCATGTAAGTATATCCCACTTCTGAGGTCGTGGTCCATTGAGACCATTACCCTGCTGCTAATACATCTCTCTATTTTTCTTAATGATACTTACAATTTAAAATTCTTTAAATACCTCAAAAGTCCAAAAAAGACTAATATTACTTTGTTTTGGTTTTCCTAAACTAGAATGCATTAGTTTAAGTCTCGCATCTTTTTCCGGCCACGGGTTTGGGTAGGCTAATTTTGATCATGAAAAAACATTTTTGTCATGGTCAATTTAACTTTGCATCTCAAAAATCCTCATGTAAGTAGTCTACTTCTGAGGGCGTGGCCCATTGGCCCCATTACCCTAATGTTAATGTATTCCTCTATTACATTCTCATCTAGAGAAAGTGTTAGATTTGTGTAAAATTTCTTCGGCCCGATTTTTGTCAAATGTCCACGTTTTGAGACCCCCTGAACACGAAAAAAAGGTTTTTACGAATGTGTCTGTCTGTCTGTATGTATGTCTGTATGTATTCTGTATATCTGTCTGCATGTCTGTATGTCTGTCTGTATATCTGTCTGCATGCCTGTATGTCTGTCTGTGAGCACGAAAACTTTCGAAAAAATCAACAGATTGGATTGGCCTTTGGTATACTCTTTTTGTGTCTGAAATTGAAGGTCAAGTTCGTTAGCCAGCCATTTTAGATTAAAATTCAAAAATTGAGTACATTTTGAAAATCTTTGAGACGACTTTTTTCAAGATTTGAAATTTTAATTTACATTATTATTCGAAAAGACTAAAAATTTATCTTAATGACTTTTTTTATTGAAAAAAATACCAGAGTTATAGCAGTTTTAAAATAAATAAAAAAACGAAAATGAACATTTTAAGCCGAACAACGCACGATATCAAAAAAATCAGAAGGGGAAAAACGTTGGTTTTTAAAAGCCCTACAAGATTATCAAATTAACTTTTTGAACTTCTTCGAAAAATCGAAATTCCAAATTTTGATCACAGAAAAAATGATAAGAAATAAAATATTCCATTTTGCGGTCAAACTATGCAAGATACGAAGAAAGATGTGAAGACAAAAATTGTGCAGCTAAAAAAGATCTACAAATCTGTTATTAATCACTTTTTGATAGGGCGTGTAGTTTTTTTCGTGAAACACAATATTAAAAATAAAAAAAATTTTCAGAGCTACAGCCATGTCAAAATCGAAAAAAAGAAACGAAAATTAGCATTATCAGCCAAACAACGCAAGATACGAAAAAAGTCAATACGAGAAAAATGGGTTTCTTTGCACACCCTACAAGATTGTCATAACGACTTTTTGAATTTTTTTCAAAAATGGAAAATTCACATTTTTATTGAACAAAAAATAATAAAAATCAAAAGTTTCATTTCCGTACAAACTATGCAAGATGCGACAAATTATGATTAGACAAAAATTGTGCACTCAAAAAAGACCTACAAATTTTGGATGCGCCACTTTTTTAAATAATACATTTCTCAGGGTAGCTGCGAATAAAGATTAGTGAAAAATGAAGAATAAATGATAAAGTCATGTCAGTGGATAAAATTGGTACTTTATTTTGCAATATCTGAATAAGCAGTCTCGGGCCGAGGTAAAGAATTTAATATAATGAATTTTTTTTTTTTTTTTTTTTTTGGTTGATTCCAAACCAATGCATTTAGATTATTATATTTTTAATATTTTTGAAAATTAATAATCAAAAAAAGAATACATT
>JAAAKG020144339.1:0-11143 GCA_010014905.2 Druon quercuslanigerum
TCACTCACCTCAAATTTCACCACAATTATCGAAACTCTCAGCAACCACAATTCCCGCTACTTTACACTTTCATACCAATTTTCGACCAAATGGATAAATATTTTATTAAATTAAGAAATCTTTAAAAAAACGAATTTTTATTAGAAGATTTCAAAATTCAACCCAAAAGATAATTTATCATCAAAGAATATTAATTTTCTAAAATCAGAATACTTAAATTTTCAATAGCAAAAATTTAGCTAAGTAGTTCAACTTTCAAATGATTAATTGAATTTTTTGACCAAAAAATATGACTCTTCAATAACGTAGTTAAACTTTTAATAAAAAACTAGATTTTAAAAAATTTATTTTTAAAATTATATTGATAAAACATGAAAGACGTTTTCTAAATAAAAAAAGATTTTTCAGATCATGTATTGTCTGTAATAATAATAAAAAATGAAAATTGTAAATAGCTTTTCATTTGTTAAAATTTGTTGAATGAAATAAAATTATTATGATTGAGAACAAGAAAATAAGTATTATCAGTTTGTTTTTAAATTTATGTAAATGTAATTTTGATAAGATTCCTAAAAAAATTAAAAAAAAGATTTTTGAATATTTCAGATGTATCATAAAAAATTAGAAGTTTGGAAGAAATCCAGGAATATTTGATAATTTTTATAAATACCTCAAAGTTTTTAAACATTTCATACCTATTTAAAAAGTCTTAAATACTTGAAAATATTTTTAAGTGCCTCAAATTTTTCCCAAATTGTTGAAAACTTATTCCAAGCGTAAAAAATTGCCCGAAAAATCTAAAGAAAATTTGGTTATTCTCTTGAAAGCTTTCGAAATTATTTTAAAGCTCCTAAAAGCTTACTTTTGAAATCTTAAAAAATTTTAATTTCTAAAAATCCTCTAAATTTAAAAATTATTTCTTAATCTCTTCAATTCTACTAAATATTTCTTGAATTTATTCAATTTTTTAAGTTTTTAAAATTTTGTGATCTTACCGCATTTAATCATTTGGCTTTAAAATCTTGTACACTTTTTTTCGAAATTTTAGAAAATCGTCTAATATGTTTAAAAATATTTTTTAAGTCTCTTCCAATTTTATTTTTCAAAATAAAAAAATCATTAAAAATTATTCAGATTTTGTCTTATTTTTTTTAATTCTGAAAAATTTAAAAAAAATTGCTTTTAAAATCTTTCAGATTTTTCTTTGGCAATTTTTGAAATCTATCAAATTTTTTTTTAATAATCTCTTAGAATTAATTTTTTGAATTACAAATATTTTTAATTTTTCTTAGGAATCTGCAAAAAAATTTTTACATTTTCGTTAAACCTTACAGGATTTTTTAAAAATTTGTACAAGTTTTATTTATTTTTAAATAGTTTTAAAATTTCTAAATATCAATTCAAAATTTATCTTCTTTAGTTTAATTCAACTAGTTTAAAGTTCATTTTTTTGGGTTGAAAATTAATTTTTTAAGGCTTAAAGTTTTAAGATTTGATTTTTGTTTAAAGAAATATTTTTTTTAGTTTAAAATGTATCTTTCTTTATGAAAAATTCTACTTTTGGGTCGAAAATTTAATCACTTTATTAAAAATACAACTAATTTCAAAAAAAACTATTGTTAAAAATTCATTATTCTTATTTAAGATTCGTGATTTTAGTTTAAAATTTATCTATTGGGTTGAAAATTTCACTATTTTGTTGAAAATTCTTTTTTTTTTATGAAAATTAATTTCTTTACTTCATATATAAATAATCCACTTTTGGTTTGAAGTTCCTATTTTTAACCGAAATTGATCTTTTCTGGTTGAAAGCTCAACAATTTCGTTTCAAATGAACTTTTTTGTTCAAAATTAATATTTTTTATTTAAAATTTCAACTGTTCTTTAGAAAATTATTTTTTGCCTAAAAATTCCACAATTTTGTAGCAAAATAATCTAGTAAATGAAAACTAACTTTTTGGATAAAAATTAAACTATTTGGTTCAAAATTATTTGTGGGTTGAATCTTGAACACTATTGTTGAAAATTCACTATTCTTCTTCAAGATTCGTCGTTTTAGTTAAAAATTTATTTATTAGGTTGAAAATTTGACTATTTTGTTGAAAACTATTTTTGTTTGAGTGAAAATTAGTTTCTTTAATGAAAATATAAATATTCCACTTTTGGTTTAAAATTCTTATTTTTAACCGAAAATA
This sequence comes from Druon quercuslanigerum, assembly GCA_010014905.2. Classification (NCBI taxonomy): domain Eukaryota; kingdom Metazoa; phylum Arthropoda; class Insecta; order Hymenoptera; family Cynipidae; genus Druon; species Druon quercuslanigerum. Next base: position 2,196 of record JAAAKG020144339.1, read on the forward strand.
ATATTTTCTGGTTAAAAGCTTAACTATTTTGATTCAAATGAAATTTTTTGTTTAAAATGAATATTTTTAAGTAGAAAATTAAACGGTTTATCAGAAAATTATTTTTTTGGATAATAATTCTACAATTTAGTAAGAAAATAATATATTAAATGAAAACCAACTTTTTGGATAAAAATTCAACTATTTGGTTAAAAACGAACTAATTTTATTGAAAATTTTATTGAATTAAAGTTAACTTTTATGTTGAAAAATCATATTTTCGGTTTGAAAATTCAACTGTTTTATAGATAATTCGCTTCCATGACGTTAAAAAAAAAACTATTAATTAATTTTGTTGGTAACAAAATTGAACTATTTGGTTAAACATTGATGTTTTGTATTACAAATTTGTTTTTTTTTATTAATTATAAATTAATTGCTATATCTGAAAATTTAATTATTCTATTTTTTTTTTAAATCTATCCCTTAAAAAATGGAAAATTTAACTATATGGTATTATTTTTGTTTAGGAAATTAATCTTGTTTGTCAAAAATTTTTTTTTTTTTGGTTCAGGAGTGAACTATTTTGTTCAAAAGTTATCTTTTTTAGTTTAATTCATCTAGTTTAAAGTTAATTTTTTTGGGTTAAAAATTAATTTTTTAAGGATAAAAATTTTACGATTTGATTTTTGTTAACATAAATATCTTTTTTTATTTAAAAATTCATCTTTCTTTATGAAAAATTCTATTTTTGGTTCGAAAATTTGAGATTCGTCATTTTAGTTTGAAATTTATCTATTGGGTTGAAAATTTGACTATTTTGTTAAAAATTCTTTTTTTTTTGGTTGAAAATGAATTTCTTTACTTAAAATATAAATATTTCACTTTTGGTTTAAAATTCTTTGTTTTCAACCGAAATTGATTTTTTCTAGTTGAAAGCTCAACTATTTCGTTTCAAATGAACTTTTTTGTTCAAAATTAATATTATTTATTTAAAATTTGAACTGTTCTTTAGAAAATTATATTTTTTGCCTAAAAATTCCACAATTTAGTAAAAAAATAAACTATTAAATAAAAACCAACTTTTTGGATGAAAATTCAATTATTAAGTTAAAAACAATCTAATTTTATTGAAAAATTTATTGAATTGAAGTTAACTTTTATGCTGAAAAATCATATTTTCGGTTTGAAAATTGAACTGTTTTTAGATAATTCATCTTTTTACTTTAAAAATCAACAATGTGGTTGAAAAATTGTCTTTGTGGTAAAACATTAATTTTCTTGGTAAAAAATTGAACTATTTGGTTATACATTGATGTTTTGTACTGAAATTTTTTTTTCGTTAATTATGAATTAAATATTTTATCTAAAAATCTAATTATTCCATTTTTTGTTAAAATCTATCCCTCATAAATTGAAAATTTATCTATATGATAATATTTTTGTTTAGGAAATTAATCTTGTTTGTTAAAAATTCATCTTTTTGGTTCAGGATTGAACTATTTTGTTCAAAATTTATCTTTTTTAGTTTCATTTAAGTAGTTTAAAGTTCATTTATTCTGGATTGAAAATAATTTTTGAAGGCTACAAAAGTTTACGATTTGAATTTTGTTTGAAAAAATATTTTTAAAATTTTTAAAATGCATCTTTTTAATAAAAAATTCTACTTTTGGTTCAAAAATTTAAATACTTTGTTAAAAATACCACTGTTTTATGAAAAAATTAATTGTGAGTCGAATCTAGAACACTATCGTTAAAAATTCATAATTCTTCTTCAAGATTCGTCATTTTAGTTTAAAATTTATCTATTGGGTTGAAAATGTGACTATTTTGTTAAAAAAAATTTTTTGAGTGAAAATTAATTTTTTTACTTAAAATATAAATATTCCCTTTTTAGTTTAAAAATCTTATTTTTAACCAAGACTGATTTTTTCTGGTTGAAAGCATAACTATTTCGTTTCAAATGAACTTTTTTGTTCAAATTTAGTATGTTTGGGTAGAAAATTAAACTCTTTTTTAGAAAATTTTTTTTTGCCTAAAAATTCCACAATTGAGTAGAAAAATAAACTATTAAATTAAAACCAACATTTTGGATAAAAATTAAACTATTTGGTTCAAAATGAACTAATTTTATTGAAAACTTAATTGAATGAAACTATTTTGTTCAACATTTATATTTTTTAGTTTAATTCAACTAGTTTAAAGTTTTTTTTTTTTTTGTTGAAAATGAATTTTTGAAGGCTAAAAATTTTACGATTTGATTTTTGTTTAAAAAAATATTTTTTTAATTTTTAAAATGCATCTTTATTTATGAAAAATTCTACTTTTGGTTCGAAAATTTACTATTTTCTTAAAAAATTATTTGTGGGACGAATCTTGAACACTATTGATTAAAATTCATTATTCTTATTCAAGATTCGTGATTTTAGTTTAAAATTTATCTATTGGATTAAAAATTTGACTATTTTGTTGAAAATTATTTTTTTTTTGGGGTGAAAATTAATTTCTTTACTTAAAATATAAATAATCCACTTTTGGTTAAAAGTTCTTCAAAATTAATATTTTTTATTCAAAATTTCAACTGTTCTTTAGAAAATTATTTTTTTTTGCCTACAAATTACACAATTTAGTAGAAAAATAGACTATTAAATAAAAACCAATTTTTGGGTGAAAATTCAACTATTTGGTTAGAAACAAACTAATTTTATTGAAAAATTTATTGAATTGAAGTTAACTTTTATGTAGAAAAATCATATTTTCGGTTTCAAAATTTAACTGCTTTACAGATAATTCCCTTTCATGACATTAAAAATAAAAAATTTGGTTGAAAAATCGTCTTTTTTGGTAAAACATGAATTTTCTTGGTGAAAAATTAAACTTCTTGGTTAATTATAAATTAACTTTTGTATGTAAAAATTTAATTATTCCATTTTTTTTTAATCTATCCCTTAAAAAATGAAAAATTTAACTATATGGTAATATTTTTGTTTAGGAAATTAATTTTTTTTGTCAAACATTTATCTTTTTTATTCAGGAGTGAACTATTTTGTTCAAAATTTATCTTTTTTAGTTTAATTCAAGTAGTTTAAAGTTTATTTTTTTGGGTTAAATATTAATTTTTGAAGGCTAAAAATTTTACGATTTGATTTTTGTTTAAAAAAATATTTTTTTAATTTTAAAATGCATCTTTCTTTATAAAAAATTCTACTTTTAGGTCAAAAATTTAATTAATTTGTTAAAAAATTAATCATGGGTCGAATCTTGAACACTATTGTTAAACATTCATTATTCTTCTTTTAGATTCGTCATTTTAGCTCAAAATTTATTTATTGAGTTGAAAATTTGACTATTTTGTTAAAAAAAATTTTCTTTAGTGAAAATTAGTTTCTTTGCTGAAAATATAAATATTCCACTTTTGGTTTAAAATTCTTATTTTTAACCGAAAATTATCTTTTCTGGTTAAAAGCTTAACTATTTCGATTCAAGTGAACTTTTTTGTTCAAAATTAATATTTTTGGGTAGAAAATTAAACGGTTTATCAAAAAATTATTTTTTTGCCTAATAATTCTACAATTTAGTAGAAAAATAATATATTAAACGAACACCAACTTTTTGGATAAAAATTAAACTCAAAAATTCAATCATATTTCAAAAATCAACATTTTGATTGAAAAATCGTCTTTTTTGGAAGAACATTCATTTTCTTGGTGAAAAATTAAACTATTTGGTTAAACATTGATGTTTTGTGTCAAAAATTCGTGTTATTTGGTTAATTATAAATTAACTTTTGTATCTAAAAATTTAATTATTCCATTTTTTGTTGAAATCTATCCCTTAAAAAATGGAAAATTTAATTATATGGACATATTTTTGTTTAGGAAATTAATCTTGTTTTTTAAAAATTCATCTTTCTGTTCAGGATTGAACTATATTACTCAAAATTTATCTTATTTAGTTTAAATCTACTAGTTTAAAGTTAATTTTTTGTGGGTTGAAAATTAATTTTTTAAGGCCAACAATTTTAAGATTTATTTTTTTTTTAAATATTTAAAAAAAATTTTAAATGCATCTTTCTTTATGAAAAATTCCAATTTTGGTTCGAAAATTTAAAATTCGTCATTTTAGTTGAAAATTTATCTATTGGATTGAAAATTTGACTATTTTGTTAAAAATTCTTTTTTTTAGGTGACCATTAATTTCTTTACTTAAAAAATAAATATTCCACTTTTGGTTTAAACTGTGTTTTTGAAAATTATTTTTTTTTGCCTAAAAATTTCACAATTTAGCAGAAAAATAATGTTTTAAATGAAAACCAACTTTTTGGATAAAAATTAAACTATTTGGTTCTAAATGAACTAATTTTATAGAAAATTTTATTGAATTAAAGATTTACGATAAAAAATTATATTTTTGGGCTGAAAATTTAATTGTTTTAAGATAATTCACCTTGTTGCTTTAAAAATCAACAATCTGGTTAAAAATTGATATATTTTTTGAAAATTGAATCATTTGGTTGAAAATAAATCTTTTTGTATCAAAATTCACCTTATTGGTAGAGAGTTGAACGACATTGTTGATTTTTTTTAGATTGATAAATATAAATAAAAATTTTTTTTGAAATTTAAAAAAAAATTTATAAAAAGATAAATTGGCAAATATGGAACTTTTTTTGTAGAAACTCTTTTTTTTCTAGGCAACTAAGCTGCTTGATAGAAAATTCGCTCGTTTGGATATAAATTAACTTAATTAAAATTAATTTGTCTCGTTTGATTGAATTTTGTTTAAAAAATCATTATTTTAGTGCACAATTCAACTATGGATTTGTAAATGAACTTTTGCGTTCAAAATTCATATTTTTTGTTAATAATTTTAACTGATTTTTTAGAAAGTTTTTTTCATCTGAAGATTCCACAATTTAGTAGAAAACTAACTTAATTGTCTGAAAATCAACTTTTTGGTTGAAAATTCATATTTTTGTTTCAAAATTCAACCATATGGTTTGAAATTTAATTATTATTTATGAAAATATAAATATTTAGTAGAAAAATAAGTTTCTGTGGAAAAATCATATTTTCGGATTTAAAATTCAAATATTTTATATATAATTCGCCTTTTTGTATTAAAAATCAATATTTTAGTTAAAAATTTATGTATTTGTTTAGATATTTGTCTTTTCTAGTAGAACATTAAATTCACGGGGTAAACATTAATATTTCTGTTGAAAATTAAACCATTTGCTTAAAAATGGATACCTCAACTTCTTGATTAAAAGTTTAAATAATTTAATAAAGATTCATTCGTTTTTCTATATGCTAGTCTCTCTGGTAAAAATTTAACTTTATGTTAAAAATTAGTTTTTTTTCATTAGAAATTAAATTTTTTATTTTTATATTTAAATGTTCCATTTGTTAAATCTATCCTTTATAAAAATAAAAATTTAACTATTAATTAGAAAATTAATATATTTTCTTGAAAAGAACTTTTGTGTATTAAAACTTAATCTTTTTTCTTGAAATTTCCTCTTTTGCTTTGATTCTTGAATTATTTGGTTGAAAATTTGTCTTTTTTGTTGAATTCAAATAGTTACATATATATATTTTTTTAAAGTAATTTTTTAAATTGTAAGCTTAATTATTACATTTTTGGTTAGGAAAAATATCTTCTTTAGTTGAAAATTTAACTCTTTTGTTTAAAATTCATCTTTCTTGATTAAAAATTTATCTCCCAAAAAACAATGATTTTTTTCGTTTGTTTTATTAATTTTTTTGTATAAAATAAATGAAAAATATTATTGTTTTTTCCACTATATTTAAACTATTTTTTAAACTTTATTGAAAAATAATAGTTGGGATTGAAAATTCAACTGTTTGGTAGATCATTCGATATTATGACTTAAATAATCAACAATTTGGTTGAATATTCGTATTTTTTTCTCAATAATTTTCTTGGTCCAACAATTGAATCGTTTACTCAAAAATTGAGCTTTTTGCTGAGTTTTCACTTTTTCGGTTAAAAATTAAAATATTTATCTGAAAATTAAACTATTTCATTTTTTGTTTAAAATCTATCCTTTGTAAATTGAATATTCAACTATTTGGTAGAAAATTAATATATTTTGTTAAGTAATTAACTTTTTAGTTGAATTTCACTACTTGAAAATTAGTTTGTTTGTTTGCTGAAAATTAATTGTCCAAATTCAAAATATAAATATTCCATTTTTCATTAAAAATTTTTTTTTGTAAATTCAACTATTTTGTTTGAAATTCATCTCTCTTGATCAAAAATTCATCAATTTTTGTTTTTGTTTAATTAAAATGATTAAAAATTAAAAAATTTTGTTGAAAATTCGTTTTTGTTAAAATCTCTTATTGTTATGTAATGTCCGGAAAATTGGCACGTTTTTGGCATAGTTTAGCATAAATGTAAAGTACGGGTGGAAGTAATAAAGGCTTGTCAGTGAGCCATTGAATGTATATATCGTATATATCGTATATATGTTAAGTCGGCGCCAGGCGTCTCGACGCCTACATGCTGTGTTTCCTACCTTCATACTTCCTCAACCATGTTTCATTCAAGTGCTCTCATTTGTATCGATTGGAACCTTTTTGACCTACTCAACCTTCTGAACCGTTACAATAAACAATATTTTTTCTGGTGCAATTTCAGTTTTTTCTGAATTACCAGAGGCTTTTTTAGTTTTTATTGTTTTTATTGATTTGGAAGAGATAACATCTTTTATTCTGGACTGGAAGAGACGAATTTTTTGATTTTTAACATTTTTATCGAGTTTAAGAAAAGGACGTTTTCTTTTCAATTTTTTCTGAATTGAAGGAGGAAATTTTTAACATTTTGATTGAGTTTAAAGGGATGAAGTTTTTTTTCTGAATTGGATTTTTATTATTATTTTCATCACTTGTATTAAGTTAGAAGGGATAAAATTTTGTTTTTCAATTGTTTTCTGAAATGGAAATTTGATTTTGTAAATTAGAAAACGCACTTTTTTAAGATTCTATTATTTTTATTTTGTTGGAAGCGATAACATCTTTTTTTGGGAACTGGAAGAGGCGAATTTTTTATTTTTAACATTTTTATCGAGTTTAAACGGATGAAGTTTTTTGTTTCTGAATTAAATTTTTTTTATTATTTTCATAATCTTTATTAGGTTGGAAGGGATAAAATTTCGTTTCTCAATTTTCTTGTGAATTGGAAGGGGCAGTTTTTTATTTTTAAACCTTGCATTGAGAAGCTTTAATTTTATTATTTATGAATAGGAAAAGGTCCTTTTTTATCATTTTAAATGAGTTTGTAAGAGGTGAAATTTTAATGTTCAATTTTTTCTAAATTGGCAAACGCACTTTTTTTAGGTTTTATTATTTTTATTGAGTTGGAAGCGATAACATCTCTTTTTCTCAACTGGAATAGGCGAATTTTTTTATTTTTAACATTTTTATCGAGTTTAAGAAAAGGATGTTTTGTTTTTCAATTTTTTTTTTAATTGAAAAAGGAATTTTTTTTTATTTTTAACATTTTGATTGAGTTTAAAGGGATGAAGTTTTTTGTTTCTGAATTGGATTTTGGTTATTATTTTCATAACCTTTATAAGTTGGTAGGGATAAAAATTTGTTTTTCAATTTTTTCAGGATTGGAAGAGGGAAATTGTTTTGTTTTTCAATTTTTTCTCAACTAGAAAAGGCGAATTTTTTATTTTTTAAATTTTTGTCGAGTTTAAGAAAGGACGTTTTGTTTTTCAATCTTTTCTGAATTGAAAGAGGAAGATTTTTTATTTTTAACATTTTTATTGAGTTTGAAGGAATAAAGTTATTTGTTTCTAAATTGGATTTTGGTTATTATTTTCAGCACCTTTATAAGTTGGAAGGGATAAAATTTTCTTTCTCAATTTTCTTCTGAATTGGAAGAGGGACATTTTTTATTTTTAAAGATTTCATTCTAGAGTTTTAATTTTATTCTTTATGGTTTGGGAGAGGTCTTTTTTTATTATTTTAATTGATATAAAAGTGGTGAAATTTTAATTTACAATTTTTTCTAAACAGAAAACGCAATTTTTTTAGTTTTTATTATTTTTATTGGGTTGGAAGCGATAACATCTGTTTTTTCTGAAGAAATAGAGGCGAGTTTTTTAATTTTTAACATTTTTGTCAAGTTTAAGAAAAGGACGTTTCGTTTTTCAATTTTTATGAATTGAAAAAGGAAATTTTTTATTTTTAACACTTTTATTGAGTTTGAAGGGATGACGTTTATTGTTTCTGAATTGAATTTTGGTTATTATTTTCATCACCTTTATTAAGTTCGAAGTGATAAAATTTTGTTTAATTTTCTTCGGAATTGAAAGAGGGAAATTGTTTTGTTTTTCAATTTCTTCTCAACTAGAAAAGGCAAATTTTTTATTTTTTAAATTTTTATCGAGTTTTGTTTTGTACGTTTTGTTTTTCAATCTTTTCTGAATTGAAAGAGGAAGATTTTTTATTTTTAACATTTTTATTGAGTTTGAAGAAATAAAGTTATTTGTTTCTGAATTGGATTTTGGTTATTAATTTAATCACCTTTATTAAGTTGGAAAGGATAAAAGTTCCTTTTTCAATTTTCTTCTGAATTAGCAGAGGGACATTTTTTATTTTTAAAGCTTTCATTGAAAAGTTTTAATTTTATTCTTTATGAATTAGGAAAAGACCTTTTTTATCACTTTAATTGAGTTTGTAAAAGGGGACATTTTGACTTTCAATTTATCTAAATTGGAAAATGCACTCTTTCAGTTTTTATAATTTTTTAATTGGTTGGAAGCGATAACATCTTTTTTCGGAACTAGAAGAGGCGAGTTTTTTGACTTTTAACATTTTTATCGAATTTAAGGAAAGGACGTTTTGTTTTTCAATTTTTTCTGAATTGAAAGAGGAAGATTTTTTATTTTTAACATTTTTATTGAGTTTGAAGGAATAAAGTTATTTGTTTCT
>JAAAKG020144340.1:0-11143 GCA_010014905.2 Druon quercuslanigerum
GTTCTAAAAACTAGTTTTTTTTCCTAAAAATGTGTTTAAATAATTTCGTTTTAATTTTTTTGAAGTAAAAATTATTACTATTTGTCTTATGGAATATTTAATAACACTGTCTCATTAATGTTTAATTGCTTCAACAAATTGAATTTGTTTAAATAATTTTTTTTGAAAATTTCTTCTTTTCCCCTAAAAGTTATTACTTTTGGTTAAGCGAAATATATATTAACATCATTTAATTATTTTTAATTATGTAAGCACATGAGAATTGTTTGAATGACTTTTTTTCGAAAATTTGTTTTTTTTACTTGAAATTCTCACTATTAGTCTAGTGGAATGTTTAATAATATTGTTTCAAAAATTTTTAATTATTTAAACAAAATGAATTTGTTTAAATAATATTTTTTTGAAATTTTTTTTTTTCTCTACAAATTATTACTTTTTGTTAAGTGGAATATTTCTTAACATCAGGTAATTCATTTTTAATTATTTAAACACATGGGATTTGTTTAAATAATTTTTTTTCGAAAGTTTGTTTTTTCCTCCTCAAAATTATTACTATTAGTCTAGTCGAATATTCAATAACATTGTTTCAATGATTTTTTATTTTTCAAACAAATTGAATTTGTTTAAATAATATTTTTCTAAAAATTAGTTTTTTCCTAAAAATTTGTTTAAATAATTGCGTTTTGAATTTTTTGGAAGTAAAAATTATTACTTTTTGTCTATTGGAAAATTTAATAACATTGCTCTATTAATTTTTGATTGTTTAAACAAATTTAATTTGTTTAAATAATATTTTTTTGCAAATTTTTTTTTCCCCCTACAAATTATTACGTTTTGTTAAGTGGAATATTTCCTAACATCAGGTAATTCATTTTTAATTATTTAAACACATGGGATTTGTTTAAATAATTTTTTTTCGAAAGTTTGTTTTTTCCTCCTCAAAATTATTACTATTAGTCTAGTCGAATATTCAATAACATTGTTTCAATGATTTTTTATTTTTCAAACAAATTGAATTTGTTTAAATAATATTTTTCTAAAAATTAGTTTTTTTCCTAAAAATTTGTTTAAATAATTGCATTTTTAATTTTTTGGAAGTAAAAATTATTACTTTTTGTCTATTGGAATATTTAATAATATTGTTTCATTATTTGTTTAAATAATATTTTTTTGAAAATTCTTTTTTTCCCCTGCAAATTATTACTTTTGGTTAAGTGGAATATTTCTTAACATCAGGTAATTCATTTTAATTATTTAAACACATGTAATTTGTTTAAATAATTTTTTTTTGAAAGTTTGTTTTTTCCTCCTCAAAATTATTACTATTAGTCTAGTCGAATATTCAATAACATTGTTTCAATGATTTGTTATTTTTCAAACAAATTGAATTTGTTTAAATAATATTTTTCTAAAAATTAGTTTTTTTCCTAAAAATTTGTTTCAATAATTGCGTTTTTTATTTTTTGAAGCAAAAATTATTACTGTTTGTCTATTGGAATATTTAATAACATTGTTTAGTTAATTTTTGATTGTTTAAACAAATCGAATTTGTTTAAATAATTATTTTTTTTAAATTATTTTTTCCCCCTAAAAGTTATTACTTTTGGTTAAGCCGAATATTTATTAACATTATTTAATTATTTTTAATTATTTAAACACATGAGATTTGTTTAAATAACTTTTTTCAAAATTTTTTTTTTTTGAAATTCTTACTATTAGTCTAGTAGAATATTTAATAACATTGTTACAATAATTTTTATTTATTTAAACAAAATGAATTTGTTTAAATAAAATTTTTTATAAATTAGTTTTTTTCCTGAAAATTAAAAAAAAAATTTCGTTTTGAATTTTTTGAAGTAAAAATTATTACTATTTGTCTTATGGAATATTTAATAACATTGTTTCATTAATTTTTGATTGTTTAAACAAATTGAATTTGTTTAAATAATGTTTCTTTGAAAATTCTTTTTTTCCCCTTAAAGTTATTACTTTTGGTTAAGTGGAATATTTATTAACATCAGTTAATTATTTATAATTATTTAAACATATGAGATTTGCTTAAATAACTTTTTTTCGACAATTTGCTTTTTTCTTCTTGAAATTCTTACTATTAGTCTAGTAGAATATTTAATAACATTGCTTTATTAATTTTTGATTATTTAAACAAATTTAATTTCTTTAAATAACTTTTTTTTAAATTGTTTTTTTTCTCTAAAAATTATTGGTTTTGGTTAAGTGGAATATTTATGAACATCAGTTAATTAATTTTTATTTATTTAAAAACATGGTATTTGTTTGAATAATTTTTTTGCGAAATTTTTTTTTCCTTCATGAAATTATTACTATTAGTCTAGTAGAATATTTAATAACATTATTTCACTAATTTTTAATTGTTTAAAAAAATTTAATTTGTTTCAATAATATTTTATTCAACATTCTTTTTTTCCCTAAAAATTATTACTTTTGGTTAAGTGCAATATTTATTAACAACAGTTAATTAATTTTTAATTATTTAAACACATGGTATTTGTTTAAATAATTTTTTTCGATTTTTTTCCCCCTCTTGAAATTATTACTATTAGTCTAGTGGAATATTTAATAACATTGTAAAATTCATTTTTAATTGTTTAAACAAATTTAATTTGTTTAAATAATATTTTTCTGAAAATTCGTTTTTTTCTAAAAATTTGTTTAAATAATTTCGTTTGAATTTTTTTGAAGTAAAAATTAATACTGTGGGTCTAGTGGAATATTTATCATTTGTGGTTCATCAATTTTTGATTATATAAGCAAATTATTAGTTGAATAGTATTTTTAGTTGAAAATAAATAATAATTTATTGTTTCAACCATTTAAAAATATTTTAAAATAAATTTATGTCATTTAATGAAAATAAACTTCCAGTTCAACGAATTTTTGAAGAAAAAAAAACATTTTTCATACAAATGGGTTTTGTTTAAATAATTAAAAATTAAATAACCAATGTCTTTAAATATTCTACTTGATATATAGTAATAATTAAAATAAAAAAAAAAATTTAAGAAATTATTTAACCAATGTTAATAAATATTCCACTAAAGAAATATTAATAATTTGTACTACATTTTTTTTTTAATTCCATTCGCTTAAAAATTGAAAATTAGTGGTACTCGTGAGTTTTCAGGTACTTTCTTGTCACATTTTTACAACCCCTAAAAAATAATTCTAAAAACTCACAAATTCATTTTTCCAAACACAAACCCACGAGTACTTATAATTATTAACATTGGTCTACTAGAATATTTATTATCATTTGTTAATTAATTTTGAATTATTTAAACATATGGTATTTGTTTAAATAATTTATTTTCGAAATTTGTTTTTTTTTTTTCTTAAAATTATTACTATTAGTCTAGTGGATTATTTAATAACACTGTTTCATTAATGTTTTATTGTTTCAACAAATTGAATTTGTTTAAATAATATTTTTTTCAAAATTTGTTATTTTTTAATAAAAATTTGTTTAAATAATTTAGTTTTAAATTTTTTAAAGTGAAAATTATTACTGTGGGTCTAGTGGAATATTTATGAATATCGATTCATTAATTATTAATTACGTAAACAAATTATTACTTGAATAGTATTATTACTGGTATATAAATAATAATTTATTGTTTAAGCAATTAAAAATATAAAAAATAAATTTATGTCACTTAAAGAAAATAAACTTCTAGTCCAACGAATTGTTTAAAAAAACAACATTTTTTACACAAATGGGTTTAGTTCAAATAATGAAAAATTAATTTACCAATGTTGGTAAATATTCGAATATTAACTTTTTGATAAAAATTTCTTTAGTTTCTTTAGTTTCCCTGACAACTAATTTTATGTTTTTATTTATTTTTTTAACTGAAAATTTACCTACTGCGGTTTTTGTTAAAAACTTATCGTTTTTAATTAAAAATTGAAACTATTTGGTTGAATATTCATGCATTTTGTTGGAAATTTAACTATTAATCGAATTCAAACTTTTTTCTTGAAAATTCATATTTTGTACTTGAAAATTCATGTCTTTTGTTCAAAATTAATTTTTTAAATTAAAGGTTCATAATCATAGTTGAAAATCCAATTATTCTGTCAAGAATTTGAATATTTTTTTCAAAAAATACTTTTATTTGGGTAAATTCAAATATTTTTTGTTTGAAATTTTATTCGTTTGTTGTTAAAATACAAACAATGACACTTTTTCTGAAAATTGATGTCCTTAATTTAAATTTCAAATACTTTTATAGAATTTTTCTTATAATTACTTTTTTTAATTAAAACCCTTTTTTCATGAATATTTAACAATTTTGTTGCAAATATGATTGTACTTTTTGAAAAAATTTGTTTTTACATTTAAAAATAATTTAACCACTATGAATATAACTATTTAATTTTGGATAGAAAATAAATCAATCAGTTTGAAAATTCTTTTTCTTTTGGTTAAAGATTTAACACTTCAGTTGGAAATTAATTTTCTCAATTTAAGAATAAAAATATTTTGTTCAAAATTTAAGTACATAATTTCTTAAAAATTTATTTCTTTGAAATTAATTACGTTAACGAAGCCTAAGCGGAACTGTAAATAAATGATAAAAAATATTAAAATATTTTTATTCTTGAATAATTATTATTATTTGTTTATTTTTGAATATAAAATTTTGAAGAAATTGTATGAAATTATAAAACGAATTTATAAAGTTTTAAGCTTCTATTTCTCAGGCTACGAAATACGAATTTTATTCAGTGTCTTATATCAAAATATTTCTTAAAATAGATTTTGTCTATCAAATGTAAATATTTTGTTCGAAGGGATACAAATTTCAGTATTTAGGCAAGGACGATTCCGATTTTTCTATTTACTAATTTTCTAATTCAGAAATTTAATTATTCGGCAGTTTTATAATTCAGAAATTTTATTTATTAAGAATTTTACATTTATTTATTAAAAATATAAAAATAAATTTAAAAATATTGTGAAAATTTCAAGAATTTTATCTTTCATCATTATATTTTTTGATAATATTTGTTAAAAAAAAATTTGAGTTGGTAACAAAACTATATTTGATAAATAATACTTATTCAAAAACAATTTTTTAAATTTAATTCTTCTTTATTATTGAAATTCAGAAATTTTCTAAATTGGTGATTTTCTGCGCGGACTATCCTTATTGTAATAATGTAATTCTTCGGGAATTTCGAAATTCGGAATTTTTATTTGGCGGAAAATTTCTATTTCGAGTATTTCATTTTTCGGAAATTTAGCAGTGCCGGGAATTTTGTTTAGAGCGACTGAAAAATCACGAAAAAAAATTTCGACCCTGTAAAAAATGCCTCCCCCCACCCAACAAAAAAACTTCAAATGAAAAATTTTCGAAATTATAAAATTCCCCAAATATAAAATACCAGAATTGAAAATTCCGAAATAATAAAATTTTTGACATTTTGTATAATATTTTTTTTTCATTTACTGATAATTGATGAAATATCTACTATAACATTTTTTAAAAAATGAAGTCCTTAATTGAAATTGACGATACTTTGTCAGATTTTTTTCTATAATTCATCATTTTATTTTGAAATCCTTTGTATTAATGAAAATTTTACCAGTTTGTTGCAAATATGATTTTTGTTTGGTCGAAAATTAATTTTCTAACAAAAAATTGATCTATTTAATTGCGGGAATTATGTATTATTAAATTTAAAAATAATTTCATCTACTCTAAATATAACGACATGGAAACCCTTCAATAGCCCTCCCTTCTATAGCCCTTCCGAGAATTGTCGCCGCCCCGCAGCACAGTAGGAAAAAAATTTCATTTTTGGTTCAAAATAACGTACAGCACACGAATATTGACCGATTTCATAAAAAAAAAATTGAAAAAAAAGCTAAAAAGATTTCTAACACATTTTTCGAGCCTCGTTTTTGCATTAGGTTTTTACTTTTTTTATAAATAAACAAATATGACGAAAAAAATTGCCATTTTTTCTATTTGATGTCCCCGGCACTGGCCATTAACCGGAAAATTTTTCAAATAGTAGAAAATAAAAAAAAAAATTTATAAACAAATTATTTGTTAAAGAATGTTTTTTACGATTTTCCATAATTAAACGTTTTTATCAAGTTATTTTGCAAGAAATATGAATGTTAAAAATATTATATAAAAAAAATTTTTTTCTAAGATTATAATTCTTTATATTATATACAAATTTAATGAAGAAATGCAGTAATCAGGCATTTTTTGACAGAAAAATTCTGTTTTTTTCTATTTCAACTTTTTCAATTAGGAACTTGATGATAACTTCAGCAAAATTCATAATTTTTTTTTATTAATCTTAGGATTTTGGTAAACAAATTTAATAAACAAATTTATTATTCGGGCATTTGTCTACTGACAAATTCGTTTTTTTTATGTCAACTTTTTTAGGTGGGAAGTTCATGATAAACTCAGCAAAATTATTAATTTTTGGATCGATTTGTATAATTTTTTTAAACTAAATTAATAAACAAATCCATTAATCAGGCATTTAGAAAAAAAAACATTTTCTATTTCGACTTTTTTGATGAGGAACTTCATGATAAGTTCAGAAAAAATTATTAATTTTTAAAAACAAATTTAATAACAAATGCACCAATCAGGCATTTTTTTACAGAAATTTTCTTTTTTTTTATTTAAACATTTTTAATTAGGAACTTTATGATAACTTTAGCAAAATTCATAATTTTTCGATAATTGTCATGATTTTTTAAAACAAATTTAATAAACAAATGCATTATTAGGGCATTTGTCGGCGGAAAAATTCTCTTTTTTTGATGTCAGACTTTTAATTTGGATCTTCATAATAAATTTAGCAAAATTCATTATAAGTTGATAAATTTGGTGCTTTTTAAAAACAAATTTAACAAACAAATGCATTATTCGGGCATCAGTGAACGGAAAAATTCTTTTTTATGTATGTCAGTGTTTTTAAGTGGGAACCTAATGATGATTTCAGCAAAATTCATAGTTGTTTGATAAATTTTAAATAAAAAAAAAAATTAATAAATAAATGCACTATTCGGGCATATGTCGAAGAAAGTTTATTTTTGTTCGATGTCAGTCTTTTTATTTGAGAAGTTAATGAAATTCGAGACATTCCCCAAAAATTTATTTATTAACTTTGTTTTTAAAAATCATAAAATTGATAAAATAAATAATAAATTTTGCAGAAGTTATTATAATGTTCCTGATTAAAAAAGTTGAAATAGAAAAAAAAACTAATTTTTCGGTCGACAAATGCCTCATTAATGCATTTGTTTATTAATTTTATTTTTAAAAAATCATAAAGTTTATCAAAAAATTAAGAATTTTGATGAAGTTATCATGAATCTCCGCAATAAAAAAGATCACACAGAAAGAAAAGAAAATTTCGGTAGAAAAATGCCCTATTAATGCATTTGTTTATTAACTTTGGTTAAAAAAATCATACAATTAGTTAACTTATTATTAATGTTGCTGTTATTGTGATAAAGTTTCCAACTGAAAATAATGGCATTGAAAAATCCGAATTTTTCTGCCAAAAAAATAGGCGAATAATGCATTTGTTTATTAAATTTGTTAAAAAAAAATCATAAATTTAATCTAAAAATTATGGATTTTTATAAAATTGTTATAAAGTTCCTCACTAAAAGAAATTAAAATCGAAAAAAAACTAATTTTTCTATCGACAAATGCCTAAATTCTCCATTTGTTAATTAAATTTTTTTATATTATAAACAATTATAGTCTTCAGATAAATTATTTTAATTCTGATATTGTTTCCATTCAATTTTCCTGTAATATAACTTGAAAAAACGTATAATTGTGCAAATTCGCAGAAAATATTTTTTCAACAAATAATTTGTTTACTAAATTTTGTTGTTGTTTATTGTATAATATTAAGTCATCTTTATCTTATGTTACTCTATGCAACTTAGGTGACTTCAACAATTTTGTTATTTTATATTTTATTAATATTATTATTATTATTTTATATTTATTTTATTTTAATTTTTAATTTTATAATTTATATTTGTTATTTCTGTTATTAACGAGTACCGGGAACGTCGAATAGAAAAAATGGCCATTTTTCCGTCATATTTGTTAATTCATAAAAAAAATTAAAAACCTAATTAAAAAATCAGGCTCGACAGCTCTCTCATAAATCTAATCAGCTTTTTTTCAAAATTTTTTAGTTCAAAACGTACGTGGGACGTACGTTACTTTGAACCAAAAAAGTCCATTTTTTCCCACTGACGTCACCCCCAAAATCGGCACTATAGAAGAGTTTCACTGTATTTAAATTTGGATCAAAAATAAATCTACAGTTAAAAATATTTTTTTATTGTTTAAAGATTTTCCATTTCAGTTTTAAATTAATTTCCTTTGTTACATTACATTAAGCATAATTTTAAATAAATTATATATAAAATTACAAAAAGTCTAGCCATCATTTATTATTTTTTTAATATTTTTAATGAAAAATTATTAAAGAAATTGTATAAAATAATATAACGAATTTATAAAGTTTCCAAGCTTTATTTCTCAGTCTACTAAATACAAATTTTATTCAGTTTCTTCTATCAAAATATTCCTGGAAATAAATTTGTCTCTAAAATGTAAATATTGGTGTTCAAGGACAAACAAATTTCAGTATAGGCAAGGAGGATTGCGATCTCTCATTTTCACTCTCTTCAGTCGCGCCTAGGATACCACGGACAGAAGACCGAAATCACTTTCCTGAATTATTGACAAACAATTACCTTCTTTAAAAAAATCACTTTCTCGTAAATTAGAAACAAACTGTTTTTTAAATTATAAATAAATTGTAATAAGTGAAATTGGATTGAAAAAAACTTAAGGCGCGACACTAATTTGTAAAATTTGATTTATTGATTGAAATTTAAGCCCATATAAATCGTTAGAATGAATTCAAAAATGATTGCAATTTTCTTTTTCTTCGGTTTGACAACGTTGACGAACTCCCAAACGGCGCAAGAAATCGATGACCTGCTGCAGGACGAATCCTATGTTTTAAGTCAAATCGACTGTGTCTTGAATCGCGGGTACTGTGACAAGATGGGCAATGAAATTAAAGGTGAGAAAAAAAATCAGAATAAAATTTAAAATTTAATTTTAGGTATATCTAAATGTAGAAAATTAAAAAAATATTTTATATTTAAATAAAAATGTTTAGCTCAGGTTCTTAAATTGCTAAATTGAAGGTTAATTTAGGAAAAAAAATTTTCTTTTTTCTGCAGGACGAAATATTTTAATTGTTTGGTTAAACCCAAAAAATTATTCAGTTATTTATTAATGATTTAATTTATTTATCAAATTTTTAGGTTCTGTTTTTAATGAAAAAACCCTTAGATTTTTAAATTTAGTACTTGAAATTAATTTTTTAATCACTCATATTTAATAATCATAATAACATATTTAAAAATATTGAGTTTTTGTATTCAGGATTTTTATATTTCGTTAATTTTATATTTCGTTAATTTTCTAAAAAAATCAGGATAAAATTGAAAATTTAATTCTAGGTATATCTAAATGTAGAAAATTAAAAAATATTTTATACTTAAATAACAATTATTAGCTCCGATTCGTAAATTGCTAAATTCAAGTGGGTAATTTAGGAACAAAAATTTTCTTTGTTCAACAGGCAGAAATATTTTAACCGTTTGGTTAAACTTGACAATTATTTAGTTATTTAATAATGATTTAATTTATTTATCAAATTTTTAGGTTCTGTTTTTTAGGAAATAAACCCTTGGATTTTTAATTGTAGTACCAGAAAAATTTTGTTTAATCACTCATATTTAATAATTATAATAACATATTTTAAAATATTGATAAAAATATTCTAATGTTAAAATTATTTTTAAAAAAAAAATTTTGGAATTTTAAATTTCTTTAATTTCATAATATAAAAGTTTCGGGATTATTATTCAGGAGTTTTTGTACTCAGGATTTTTATATTTCGTTAATTTTGAATTTCGTCAATTTTCTAAAAAAATCAGCATAAAATTTAAAATTTAATTCTAGGTATATCTTAATGTAGAAAATTAAAAAATATTTTATACTTAAATAACAATTTTTAGCTCAGATTCGTAAATTGCTAAATACAAGTGAGTAATTTAGGAACAAAAATTTTCTTTGTTCTGCTGGACGAAATATTTTAATCGTTTGGTTAAAACCAAAAATTATTTAGTTATTTATGAACTATTGAATTTATTTATTATTAATATTAATATATTATTAAAATTAATTTTTTTTAATCACTTATATTTAATAATTATAATAACATATTTAAAAATATTGATAAAAAAATTCTAATGTTAAACGTATATTTTAAAAATTATTTTCGAATTAAAGAATTCTTGAATTTCAACAATCAAAAAATATTTTTTTATAAATATTCATAAAAGGAATTAAAAAAAACACTAAGAAATGTTAACCATTTTTATTTTGGATCATAATATTCCATTATTTTATTTTAATTAATAAATCACTTTTTAATAAATATGAATTGTTCACTATAAATACAATAATAAAATATAATGATCAAAGATAAAATTCTTTAAGTATTAATTTTTTAAATATTTTCTTACCGTATTTTTAATAAAAAAAAATTTCCACTAAAGACGATTTTTGCAAGTGTTAAAAAATAGCGAACCGAAAAATCCCGAAAAATGGACGATCAATAAAATTTCCGAAATAGAAAATTCCCGAACGATAAAATACACAAACAGTTTATAAAATTACCGAATTGGAAAATTCCTGAAAAATAAGATTCCCAACTGCGTATAATATTACCAAAATTGAGAAATTCTCGAAAAATCTCGGGCAGAAAATTTCCAAAATATCTAAACTAAAAAAATTCCATAAGTAAAAAATTCTCGACAGAAAATTCCCGAATTATCAAATATTTAAAGTAGGAAATTCCCAAATTCATGCACCTAAATTTTTTATAATTATTATTTACTTATTTAAAATACGATAATCAAATATGTGTTTGAAAAAAAATGTTTTCAATTTTTTAAAGTTTCTAAAATTATTGTTTGAATTTAAAATAATAATGATTAAAAGAAAATTTCATC
>JAAAKG020144341.1:0-11142 GCA_010014905.2 Druon quercuslanigerum
CCTTGACCTTTTTGAAAAAATATTTACCTGGAGAGATATTTAGGTGTATCGAGACTTTTTGAACACCCTGTATATATTAAAGAATTATTAATATAAGACAAAACAAAAGGATAATCTCAGAAATTAATATAAACTGTAACTAAGTTCATCAATCCAATAAATCAGTCATTCTGTAAGAACTGAAGATCATTCCAAAACAATCATAAGATTATAAAACAAAACCGCAAGTTAAAACGGAATATTCCAGACGAGTTTTAAGTGAATATTAAAAAAACGTAAATTATAAAACGTTTCTTAAATTTGAAGAGACTTCAAATACGTAACCAACTACATAATTTTAAAATATAAAGAACTTTATGATGGTAAGGATGGACCAACAGGAAATGACAATTGAAGGATAAGAAAATAGAAGCTATGGGAAATTTTTCAGAAACCTACTGACGGGGAAGCACGAAAACGAAATACATTTGAAATTGTAAGAAAAAAATGAATCAATAAATAAATTGTAACCAAAAAGGACGACATTATTTTATAATGCTTTGATAAATGTTATTACCGTTTCAAATATCAGTCTCTAAATTAACAGAAATATTACGAGATTTGGTTATGAGTATATACTCAATGATATGTTTTTGATTAGCATAATTTTCGGTAGCTAATATTTAAATATTATGAAATTAAAAATTCAAATAATAAAACAAATCCGAAAAATGTTGTGAGAAATTTGTACTGAAATTTACAATTTCATAAATTATTATCAAATATTATGGTAGAAAATTAAATTGCAATTTATTTAACTATAGGTGACATTTAAAATATTAAAAATATCAATGAATATTGAACTACTTTATTTGCTTATAATGGGGGGGCGGTATTCTCTTTTTATTATATATTTTATGACGATTGCTTTTAGAAATTTTTCAACTGCAAATTTCTTCAAATTTGTCAAATTAAATAAAGTGTTAAAATTTTATACAATTGAAGGATATGGCATACACTACCAAAGTCTAAAAGAATTATTAATGTTTTGGGGGTTTCAAAACGAATCTGAGGATTTTTAAAAATTTATTTCTATTAATTGAAGGAATTTTGTAGAATTTTAAAATGACCGACGCGTTTGACACATAAAAAAGCAACAAAAAAAGCAGACGCCAGTGTAATTTGAAATTTGTCATGAAAGGTTCTGAATGCAATACAGATCATTACCTTCTCCTTTGCAAAATAATCTTAGGTCAGGGATGGAGAAAAAGCAGAACTAACAAAATGAAATAAACGCGAAACAAAATTGAGAACCTACAGAAGCCGGATGTGCAAATTGATTTTCGAAAGAAGATAAACGAACGCAAAGTTAGGGTAACTTGTGAGGCGCTTATAAGAAACAAAGATATAGGTAGTCTTGGTAGTCACAAACGTAAGTCTTGAGTTTATGACTAAGGTTTACGACGGGCTTGGAAGACAATTCGGAGTGGAATTGTCTTCCAAAATTTTAAGACCGATAGAACTCGTAATTTCATAATAAATGATTTGCTCAATCAAAATTCGGAACCTGCCAGTCTCAAGAACTACAGGAATATACAATTTTCCGAAAAAAATTAAAACTGTGTTTTTCTACAAGTATCTAGTGAACTGTTAGCGATAGGAAAAAATTGATAACATTCTTAGATTTGCCATCCTAAGAACATAATCATTGCAGCTAAACAAAATTATTGAAGCATGTAAAATAAATTATATGAAGATAAATAATATAAACATTCTGTAAAATTGAAAGCGTATTAGTGATGACCCTCTGAGGTATTCAAAGCCTTTTGTTGTCGGTGTCCTTGAGTTCGGCTTGAAGACGAGAAATTTCGACTCAAGACCAAGAATAAAGCCTCGCTCGCAGCCAGGGGCTAGACTTACAAAAAGGTCTTGTCTATATCTTTGCGAAGACTTTGCCAAGACGAACTATTTTTACTCGGGTATAGACTAAGTCCAGGGTTATCATTGTTAGATCACAAAACATACACAAATGAAAATAAATTGAAATACTTATATTATATGGGCAGCAAAGCGAGTGTGAGGGTAAATGGGAAATTTAGTGACTTTTTCGACATTATACAAGGTGTTACACAAGAATGCGTTATGTGTTTATCGCTATTTGCATTAAACATGCATGCATGAAGAGCATGGGCCTCAACATTAATACAAATAAAACAAAAACTATGGTGTTCGATGGAAAGAGGGTCAAAACAATATGTAACATTGTATTAAATGATGAGAGAATTGAACAAGTTGATAATTTACTATAGCTTATTTACTAGGGACGGAAAGATAGATGAGGAGTTAGATAGGCGCATAAACGAAGGTTAGAAGGTTATTGGTAGAGCAGGGCCGCTTATCAGAAGTTAAAATATATCAAATAAAGCTAAAGTGGTAAAACATAATTCTATATTTGTACCAACTACACTACATGGCAGCGAGACATGGAGTCGATGGCTTGGAGACGGCTGTCCGAAAATTGTACTTCTAGAAAATTTGACACTTCTCGTTTTGGACAATTAACTTTATCTTCTTTGGAGCGTTTGGCAGGGCAGGGTCGCGACCAACGCCGTAAGGACGACAAAAATGGTAATAAAGCACTCTTAGGGCCGCACTGTGTCTGTAGAGACTAGTAGTTACGGCGTTAGCGGGGCGCCCAGATAGTATGTGTTCTAGTTACTCAGCGTGTGCATGACACGCTCTGCATCTATCGCTAGAAACTTCTTGACATAATATGCGGTCGCGGTATACGAAGGTGAAAATGAACACTTCCTGGCAAAAGAAAATGAAACCCTCTGTACCTGAATTTAGTCCTGATGATTTAGGAGGATTTAGGAGGAGGATTTAGGCCGTGCTTTCGCAGTCTCTCTGCATACTGAACATCGAGATCAAGCCAGCTTTTGCCCTTTTGCTCTACGCGAGGTTTCTGTCCTCGCTGAGCTGGCCTTAGGACACCTGCGTTATTCTTTGACAGATGTACCGCCCCAGTCAAAAAAAAGCAACAGTTTGCTCTTTTGACAAGGGCTGCTCTTCTACATTTCTGTACAAGTTTCCGTGCATTTTCTTGTCAAGTGCCAAGGGTCTCGGCCGCCTGCTCCGCGGCTTTGTAAAGGAACGCTCCTTTACTAACCATCTCGCAGTTCTTCACCATTTATAGAAGATATATGCCATTTTCAACGATGTAAGCTGTACTTAGAAAAATTCGATTATGAAGAAACTGCAGATTTAGAAGTGCGCGTCAGCGTTGACGACGTGAGATGCATAAACGCGGAACAGACGAATTGATATGCAAGATCTTACGTGTGATGATGTCAAAAGCATTAAGCTCGTTCTTTGTCCATTGAATCATTCGAAACGAGTAGAGTAGAACCGGGACGGCAAGCATGTTAGTCGCAGATACCTTGTTCACCGCCGATAGGTTTGATGACCAAATCTTCCGAACAAGATGCCTGTACCTACTTCTGAGAGATTCTTTCACTGATACTATTACTTGAATGCGGCTTTGAGGCACGCCTAGGTATGTATAGGTATAGGTGTACAATCTAGAGTCCATACCAATATCTCTGGTGTACTGCTTGACAATATGTAAAGCATTCTGAAGTTTGCTTTTACCATAAGCATAGATCTTTAGCTTATCCATATAAAATACATGAGTGACCTAATGCTCGCGATGATAAGTTTCGCCACAGAGGTATCCAGAAGAATTTCGTAGCGTGAATGATAGAGGCAGAAGTGTAATGCAAAAAAGCAGAGGGTTCATGTTGTCACCATGAAAGCCGCCCCCATGCAAGGTTACCTTGTTCGTTGTCAGTCGATATCCTCCAGATGATATAGTGAATCTAGTTTTCCAATGAGTAATAAGTCTCGTTTTCACCTCAATATGTGTGGATGAACCTTCAAGCTTTTCAACGAAGAGATGATGATATCCTCAATGCATTTTCGTGGGACAAAGTTTCTTAGTGACTTGGGTACGAAGTACCAGTAAATTTCCGGCGAAGGCACTACAGTTCTCCTTAACACAAGTCAATGTGTGGTCAATGATAAATACAGTCACAAATGTACTATAAATTAAATGACGCTATTTCTATGTGATGAAAAATAAGATACTAGATGTATTAAAATAAATAGACTGCCAAGAATATTAAAGATACTTATTCATTATGATTGTTTTGCAGGTGTCATTGTATTCCTAACAAATGCACTTCGTTTCAAAGGGTTAGGAATTTTCGACGTGTCACGATTTGTAAGATCAACAATTTCTCGAAAACCTTTTTCCAAATAATTGTTTTTGTCTTTGGTTTAATTTTCATAAACTTGTTGCCTGATAGTCTCAGATAGTATTTTTTCGTAGAAATTTTTTTTTGGGTTATTATAAATAATAAATTAAAAATATCTAACAGAAAATTCCAATGAACCGCACGACGCATACATACGTTCGCGCTTATCACTGACAACAGTCACGTTGGCTGGCCCCCTCGACGGACATTTACTGGAACTTCGCACCCAAAACTTTGTCCCACGAAAATGCATTGAGGCTTCGTTGGCCTGATAATAAGTCTGTGAGAGGTTGAATCCAAAGCTGCTGTGTCTTTGCAGCCCAACTTGTCAATTAGCAGGTTCTGCAGCGGAAAAGTTCTTCGTACTCCCAAGTGCTTTTTTTACCTCTTCAGCTGTAATTGATGAACATTCCTTCTTAGATGTTATAAGGTTGCCGCAAAGCTCCTTGAAGCAGATGATATTATCAGTAACTTCTTTCAGCTCCTGTGTTTTCGGGATCCTGTATACCTTTCTCAAAAAAGTCTCTACATCGTTGGGCTAGGGTGGATTTTTGACAGAAACGGATGGAACGCTGAAGAGGCGCGATGGGTCAGCAAGAGATTGCGATTTGCCTGATACATCTCTCCCTTTTCTGTATTCTCCTCCTTGCGTAAGATAAGACCAGTGTTTTGTCAAAAATATGATGCTTGTTTCTCAGTAGCTTTGACTTGTCTAGTAGGTGATTGAAGGTCCTTACTTCTTGGGAAAAATTTCAAATCCTTTCCGTCAATGGTCTACCAGAATTTATGTAGTCAATATCACACTGAAAACGGAAAACATTTTGTCTTGCCCATCCAATGTTCTTGTTCAGTTGATGCATGCGTTTTTCGGTCTTTTGATCCATCGTCGGGTTTAGCCTTCGATTTAAATCAGCCAAAGCTCTCGCAGCACCATAAACTGAATAATTTGTGGTCCAGAGGTTGTAACCTCCTCGTGTTCCTCCTTATTCTTAAATGTCTAGAATTTCTCAGAATGTGCCTGCTTTCCGCGGTTGGTCACATCTCCAGTTTTCAAGAGCTAGGCACGTGCATTTCGCAATAACTGATCTGAATGTCCTTAAATTGTCCTTAAATGTCTATCATCTCTCAGAAGGTGCCTGCTTTCCGCGATTAGTCACATCTCCAGTTTAACTGATGTGAATCGTGCTGAAGCTCTAGAGGTGTTTCTGACACCACTGAGTGTGCATACGCGGAATGAAGTCTCCTTTAACAAGGATAATTCTGGGATCGCAGCAGTCTATCAAGTCATCCTTGAGTTGATTCGTCCACTCAATGTGGGCTCTTCGCCAGTTCGTCGTCGAGTTTCCATATAAATTATTTTTTGCACCCTGGACTCTAGGGTGATCGCGTTCGATTGCTCTGAAGTGCATATACAACTTTTTGGTGGTTTGATGGTGTCTTTGTTGTTCCCACGAGCTGTTGGGGAAAGGGTTCGTTCGTCTTTATAGAGTTCCGCATGTAAGTCACCGTTTAAGACACCTCGCCTAGGTGCCATTCAGCATTCAGTACAGTTGCTACGCTTCCGCTAAGTGGACGAATCACAACAAGGATCACTTGCTAGACAGCTATGATGCCACCATTATATAGAAAACAAAAATTGATTAAAGATCAATAGGTGTTATAGCAAAAGCTCATGCTCTCCCAAAGGTCCACTAACCAAACTTAACTTCAAGATTCATTATTTCCACAGTTATTTCTCCTACTTACAATTGATCTAAAGATATTTCAAATATTTTAAAAACAGTTTCTATAAACTCTAGCTGGTTTATAAAAAATTGATAGAAATTGAAAGATATTCTAAAAAACATTAATTTACCTAAAACTTATTCAATGGGTTTTTAGATGTTGTGAAGATGTTTGATAGCTCTTGATCTATTAGAATTAACAAATATTCTTTATAAAAATATGTTGATGATATCCATGTAATTGTTGCTACTTAAAAAAATTACGTTTATTTTAAATGTGTTTAACAGTATAGAAGAGTGTATTAAATTCACCCATGAACGTGAAATTCATAATTTTATTAACTATTTTGATTCATACATAATTAAACTTCTGAATTCTGATTTAATAATAAACTAGTATAAAGAACCTTTTTTGTAAGGGAGGTTTTACAATGTTATGATTGTTTCGGAAGGAATTTCCATTCTTCAGAAATGATTAATTAATTTAGTTCTTCAACTCAGATAAACTTATATTTTGTGAAATTATTATTTATCTTGATCTATATAACTAACTAATAGTAACTATATCTAGGTTAAATTTAAATAAGGCACACAGAAGTTACTGAAAAACGAGGAATTTTCTCTAAAAATAAATATTGTTGCCATTGCTACGAAATAAATATTGCTCTTTTTTTATTTTTGTTTCGATGTGACCATAAGACGAAACGAGTTACTTCTACAGTTAATTTTTAAACTATGTTTGTTTAATTTTTTGCCCCTTTTTTGGCTTAGCAGGACGGTGTCTCATGAACGACATTCATGAATGACAGAAGAGTTGACAAACGAGATGAACTGTCCCAGTCAAACCCAACGAACTTTGATCCCACGTGAATTCGACATCCCGACGTTGCTATCGCTGCATTCAATAATGGATTAATCGAATGAATAACCATCTGTCTCCATTATACCTGTGAGTTATTTAAAGGAAACGACATATATCTGGTGTCAAATGCACAGAAAATGCATAATTCAGATTCAAGGAATATTTCCTCTCGAATGTAATTATTAGCGCCAGTTATGCAGAATCTTATAAACAATTCATCAGCACTGAATTTTACCTTGGCCTTCTGAAATATTTCACTCTTTTTTCTCACTCCGAATTATACGGTTTTTAGCCCCTAATTCAGATCTTTCTAATCCTGTCAATCGCATGTAAAAAATTAAATATATGGAATACATTGTTCGCTTCAAATCAACTACGGTTATTATCCGGACTAAAGAAGGGTTAAAAGACCTTTGACTTCCGTAAGCTATAAATCAGCAGAAAAAAAGCTCCTCGGATTTTGATAAAGACTAAATAGATCTGTAAGGTTTTCTGAATCCAATACTGTCTTGTTGATTGTCGAGATTTTAATTACTCCTGCAAGCTGGTGTACACTATTTCTGCTATCTTTTACAATACCTTGTAATCCTCTCTTACGAAAAAAATTATAGGAAATTCAGAATAGTTTTATAATGATTTTTCTCTAATGAAACCCTTATAATTTTTTTCGCGATTCTGGAAACACATTATAGAGAATCTATATATAAAAAAAGTCAAAAAAGTCCCGGGAGGGCTAAAAATTTCCTCAGGTCAAATATTTTTCAGGGAGGTGAAGGTCATAGTCATCATTAAAATAATATTCTACTAGGAATTCAATGATGACCTTTATTTTGGTCCTGACGATAATCTTGAATGTTTTTTCTAGTGTTTCATTCGAGCGATATTTGACGAGAAACATACTAAACGAGAAATAGTCTCGTTCAATTGTCAAAATTATCGTCTCGGCTCGTCTCGATTCCACGAAAGTATTAGTTTATTAGTTCAACCAAGCGATGTCAACTACAATTGACACTTGTCAATTAACCTGTTTTTATTTTATTCTGCTTATGATAAATGAAAGTAAATGCGGTGTCCTTTATTTATTTCGTATCTTTTTTCCCATATTTGACATCCAAAACGTCAAAATTCAAAAAAGTACCTGACGAGAAGATACAACACGATCAAAATAAAAGCTTCACCAAGTAGTACATATCGAAAAACCTTTTGGGAGCCGAGTGAAGTCGAGCGAGGTAACCGATTTTCTCGGCACGAATGCAATACTAGTTTTTTCAAAGGCAACTTTCACATTCGAACGAAAAATGTACAGCTCTATCGATAGCGAATGTAGAAAGAAGGGTGTTTCTATATAAAAAAATTGACCTTGAAAAAACCATGAAGGTCACTTTAAGGTGATTTAGACTTAAAAAAAGTATGCGTACCTCGGGGCATAGAAGCTTAAGTTTTAAATTCGAATATGTAATCACGTCATCGGTCCAATTTGATCTTGACCCAGAGGTATGCAGGTCTTGTTTCACTGTAAATGACCTCAGAGTGACCTTCTAGGCAACAATGTACTTATAACCTGGGTACATATTTGAACGTAAAATCTCCAGCTCTATCAATTCTAGATTTAAAAAAGTTTAAAAAGATTTTTAAAAATTCCATTAAAAAAAATTAACCTTGAAAAAATCTGGAAGGTCATCGATATGATCAGAATAAAGATTACCATTCAATTCCTCGTTGAAAGTCACTTAAAGAATAACCTTGACCTCTTTGAAAGTTTCTTACCTGATAAAATATTTACCCGTCCCGATTTCGTCAGATTTCATAAAAATTACACAGCATTTTAAAGAGTTTTAAACATATCCTAAAATACCAAAGGGTTTCAATCAATTTCAAAGGACTTTTAAACTTATTTTTTGATAATTAAAATAAACGTTTTTCAAATATTTCACCGAATTATAGAAAAATTCATGGGTCTTCAAAAGATCTAAAAGTATTTTCACAGATTTCGATGAGATACAAAATATTTCCGGGGATTTTAAGGAATTCAGAAAAATTTCAAGAGATTTGAAACATTCTAAAGGATTTAAAAGTTTTCTTTTGGATTTTCAAATATTTAAAAATATTTCTATTAAATTTTGCAAAATAAATTAAATTCGAAGGATTCCTAGCGTATCAAAAGATTTCAAGGGATTTTAGGACAACAATTTTATTAACAAAAACAGTAAACCATAAACAAAAAAATGTAATTTTAACCAAATAGTTGAATTTTAAACCGAAAAGATTAATTTTTTATCAGAAAAGAAAAATTTTCAAAAAAAATTGCATTTGTTAATGAAAACACCATAGTTTGAGCAAAATACAAGCATTTCCAGTAAGAGAAATAAAATTGAAACCCAAAAAAACAACTAATTTTGAATAAAAAAATTACATTTTAAACTAAAAAGATAATTTTGTTACTAGCTATATTAACATCCTATACCAACAAAGGTTAATTTTCAACAGAATACATACATTTTTCACGAAATAGTAGAAATTTCGACTCAAAAAGATAATTTATAAACTAAAAATAGAATGTTTAAATTTGCAGTTGAAACCATTAATTTTTACAGTAGTTTTAAATCAAGTGTTTCAATTTTCCACCTAAAAATGTTGATTCTCAACCAAAAATTCAATAGTTTATATCTTAAACAAAAAATGTTGTTATTCTTACCCCAAATGCTCGAATTTAATACAAAAATACGATTTTTTAACATAAATAGTAAAATTAACTTCAACTTTAGTCCATTCGAAAATATTTAGCTCTCATGTTTTTCCTGACATTCCCTGAATTTCTGGAATTCCCTGACCACAACAACTCTGTAAAACAGCTTTGGATTATCATCAACTAAATTTTTTATCAGTTCAGAAAAATAATTTATTAATAAATAAATCAATCAATTTTATTTGTTTCTTTCTAACTCACCCAAGTAGCTGGTCGCCGATTTTTGAATTCTACTTTAGGAAGCTTTAGAGTTGATTGTTGTCTTCTCACCTTTTCCTGTTTTACTGGAAACTCGATCTGAAATCGAAATTAATCTTAATTCAAGATAGAAATAAAATCAGCTTTCTTACGAATCATTTTATGTACCGAAATCAGAGTATGAAAAAAAACTCATAGGTCAAAATTATATTTCCAAACTACCTAT
This sequence comes from Druon quercuslanigerum, assembly GCA_010014905.2. NCBI lineage: Eukaryota > Metazoa > Arthropoda > Insecta > Hymenoptera > Cynipidae > Druon > Druon quercuslanigerum. The sequence continues at coordinate 10,052 of JAAAKG020144341.1, forward strand.
TTTATTTGTGATAATTCCAACAGAGAGCTATTAACATTTTGAGGTTGGCAGATCATTTTACCAACAAGCTTAATATGAAAAGCGTCTACTCAGTTACTGTTAACTGTTAACTGAGTAGACTATTTTCATATTAAGCTTGTTAAAATGATCTTCCAACCTCAAAATGTTAATAGCTCTCTGTTGGAATCATATATATAATCATATATATATATATATATATATATAGTCAATCAAATAGAGTCAATTGTCGAGAATCAGAAGAGCCGCATATACTGGACCTTTATATTCTCGACCATTGTTTCTGTTGCACACTCGAGGTCAGACATAGTTCTCCTTGACTTCGAGAAGCGAACTATGTTCGTTACCGAATTTTTGGCACCAGCTGATAAAAATATCATAGTCAAGGAGAATGAAAAGAAAGAGAGGTATAGAGACATTGTAAGGGAGTTGCGACGATTGTACCCGGAATATTCTGTTAAATTAATCGTCCTTATCATCGGCGCTCTTGGAGGTGCCAAGCTTTCGCTAGTTAATAACCTAAAAAGTATCCCTGCGTGTAAACAATATGCTAAAACTCTTGCGGTTCTCAGAGTAGCACCCGATCCCGGCGAAATCCTGCGGTTTTCCTTATGACAAATATTTTAATTACATATATCATAATAAAGTAGATGAATTAAATATTATGTTCATTAATACGTGTCTTTAAATATTTTTTTCTTCCCCCCACGGAAGATGCAGGACATTGTGTACAGAAAAATTTGTAAAGTAGATTCGTTTCATACCATTTTTTTGAGATATCTTTACCTCATTTTACTACAGTACTTAAACTTTTTTAATTTTAGGGAATGCAGCAATATTGCAACTATTTAATAGCTTAGAAAGTTGTGTTCAATTATTAGAAAAAGGAAGGCAGACCCTAAGTTGGTATATGTGTGAAAAATTCTGATTTTGTACTAGCTGATGTAAATAATATTTTTTTAAAGTTCTTTTAATTATCGGTAATAAGATTCAACTTTATTATTATTATTATTATTATTACACCATTAGGCCGTTTCCCTTTCGGGGTAGGCGTGACTCACTCGGTAGGGAGG
>JAAAKG020144342.1:0-11142 GCA_010014905.2 Druon quercuslanigerum
CTTTACCCTGCTTTTTGTCTCTCTAAAAATTTCCGACACTCTCTTTATTAATCCCTCTCTTATCCCCTTTTTCACCAAAACTTTTTCTATCTCGCCTCGGTCTAATGAGTCAAACGCTGCCTTTAAGTCCGCGAACATTGCTATCTTTGCCCCTTTTTCCCTTTTAATCCTCCTATTTACTAGATAGTTCAGAATATATATGTTGTCCATCAACCCCATCCCTTTTCTAAAACTTGTCTGATTCGGTGGCTCTATCTTTTTTTTCTCAACTTCTTTCCTCAATCTCTCCGACAGAACACTGACATATACTTTATACAGTGTTGACATCAGAGTCACACCCCTTTATTATTTATTCGTTTCTCCATTTCAATCATTTTTTTATGTGGTTTCCATGCAATTGCGAAAATGTTACAAAAATTTTACTGTAGGGTGTTAACCTGTGTTTTGTTGTGAGCAAATTTTAACAAATATTTGATTTATTTACTATGTTTTCATTAGCAAATTTTGGGAAATAGGGAAATTTTGTATTTCAAATATTTTCTTTTTTGGAAATTCGCCACTTTCGGAAGTTAAACTTTTGGTATTTTTCAGTCCCATTAATTTTGGTCATTGGAAAGGTCCTAATGTTTAAAATTTTGATTTCAAAATCTAATCCATTAAGTTTTACTTTCAGAATATTTAAATTTTGTTACTGAATATTTTTTTAGTCATATTTCTTTCGGTAGTTTGAAATTTTGTAAATTTGCTAGTTCGTGAATTATATTTTCGGTATTTTTCAATATTTGTGCTTTTTATTTCTTAGCAAGAATATTTCAATTTATACAATTTTAGCGTCTTTGAAATGAATGTTAGAAATGATTAGTATTTAAAAAATGTTATGTATGTAAACTCGAAAACTTTGTGAGAAAACTCACTTTTGATTCTTATTCGAAAAATGTATACCAGTTTGGTGATTTAAAATAGATTTAGATTTTTTTTTTAAATTTTGAAAAGTATAGATTGCACTTCTTCTTCCCACGATTTATAAAAAAACTTTTCTCTTTTTTTTACAGGACATATAAATAGGGCAGTTAAGATTTCAAAGGGAAAATATTTGCACCGTTGTTATAATTACCATGTGTTATTGGGAATTTCGAGCTTTGTGTATGAAAAAAAAATGAATGTAGTACACCGAAAAAGGTTCATTTGTGCATTTTAATTTAACTTGAGATTTTTTAGATTAACAGTAATATGAAGAAGGTCCTGTGAATTTCGTTTTTGCTAAACTAAGTAGAAAAACTCAGAAATTTTGAACTTCTGACATTTTATAATCAGAATGTTGTAAGGCCAAAGTTAGTAATTTAACTAAATTCCAAATTACCAAAATTATAAATTAACGACAAAAAAATAGTTGAATTTAACATTGTTTCATCTGTTGAAATAATATTTTATTTTATATCATGCATACTGCAGATATTAAAATTTAGGAGCGTTCTTTAAAATTATAATCTACACAGATGTACATGTAAAATAAACCATTATTTTGACAAACGTATTGAAAATAATTTTTTCGTTAATTCAAAACTTCTGTAATTTCGAGAATTTACATTTTCAATACTTCCCTCATTTATGTTAACAAATAGCCATAATCCAACAAGATATCAAATGAGCAGCGAGCTACGACGGCCATATCTAAACGTTCTTCCTCGTTTTATCGTAAGTATGTTGGTACCTTTTTCGCATTCTTAATTGTACCAACCAAGGCAGCAAATTAAGGACCCTCTAGTGAAGGACGTGCCACCGTGACTGCTCATCGCCGATTGGCTATCAACAAGCAGTTGGCACTTCCGCTCTACATCCACGTTTTGAGTATACATGATCCCAACGAGCTGCACGGCTTAAGGGTCGGAGGGGGGGAAGTTTGGCGCTTCGTTCACTTAAGGGTCCTTATAGCAAATAAAATAGTTACGCCACCGACTTTAATTTGTTAGAGAAATCTATTAGTAGTACAGATGACTAATTAATTAGTAACGTGTACTACGAGAACCTTACTGACTTAAACTAGTCAAGGGCTTCCTAAATCGACTATTTTTTTAGTTTGTATTACTAACTGAACAGTTGTAAGAACCAGTGAATGCTTTACTAGTAAAAAGGTAGTAGCCCCAACTATTCATTTTTCTCAGTGTAAGTCAAACTTCAGAACAGATGAGGCCGATTTCAAAGAAAGAGTGAGGCAGGTTCTGTTTGAAGAGGATGATGAGCAATCTCAAGATGAGAATGATAGTGATCATCAGGGGGATGTAGACAATATTGATGATTCTGACGATGATCCTAACTATGTTGTTTCTATTGATGAGCATAGTGCAAGTGACAGTTCTGATGATGAGTCCGACGGCGAACGACCTCGGGCCACTGGGAATTCTCAAACGTACACGACTGAAGAAATGGAGAGGGCAAGGGAACCGCATGTAGACTTGAAATACCAGTTACCCACCTCGCAAAAGAGAATTTCGAATGTCATACAGGTGAATAGAACCAACATGTCAGAACTACACATGGTAATATTTTGAGAGGTCTACTTGGTATGAAAGCATCAGCCAGGGCTCTGGGAGTTAAACCAACAGCTAAGGAAGTATGGGATTTGTTCATGGATCGACCGCTATTGGACGAGATAGTCAGATGGACAAATAAAAAGCTCGATTCAATGTTTGAAGTTATTCAAGTAAAACCGATAAATAACTCAGCAGGCATGCGATGAATAAACAATCTCATAGGGAAGTACAAGGCGACAAATATTTACAAAATAAATGCATATATCACCAGCAAGCATGGTTACGGAACAGATCTGTAAGTGTTCTACAATACAAAAGAACGTGTTCTGGAACATGTTAGTAACAGGTTACGAACATGCGAGTAGCTATGTCTAGAATTCAATTACAAATGGTGTATAACAAATTTTTAACAGATCTCGAATGCTGTGATAACCGATCAGTAACATTTCTAGAACAATTCTAGAAGTTTCGTACGCTGCGTAGTAAAAAATCTATAACAATTCTATAACAATTCTATAACAGTTCTACAATTGTTATGTTTAAAATATTGAACAGTGTTATGTTTACCTCACAGCAATAGGACTAACAGCCAGGCTTCTCGCCGCTTTGGCTTCTCTTTTAAACACTCGACCCTTCGTTTCAATTGCGAAAAAGGCAATTCGCTGCGCTCCCTGGCACACTGTGGCAGAAGCACGGCCCAAAGCGGTAAGATTCAAATCTTCAAGAATATAGTATAGTAAATAATATAAGACATCAGAATTTGGTTAAGTTCCCATGAAGGTTTGGGGTTAAGCCAGTGTTTTTCGTCAGAAAGTGCTATTTTTAATTTGTTGTAAATTATATTTTGAAAAAGATTCACAACTTTTTCACAAGTTTGGTTTATTTTAGTAATTTACACTGGAAATTGTTGTTTTTAATAAAAATAATTAAACTTCGAAGAAGATAAAAAATTGTTGTACAATTCGATGTTAAAGTAACGGTTTTCACTGAAAATTTTGATAATGATTTCAAAGAAGATTCAAATTTTCAAGGCGTTTTAAGGTTATGTTAACATAAATTGTAATTTATTTTATTCATTGACGAAATCGGTAGCAAATTATAAAAAATATTGGAGGCAAAATGTTAAAATTGTGTTTCGTCAAAACTCCATTATTTCTCGGTATTTTAGTTTCTTTTTTAATTTAAATTTTTTTGTATTACTTCTTTTTTAGCGTAGACTTTAGCCAAATTATTTTTAATGTGTAGAAATAATTTTAAAATATATAAAAATTTCCTCTAATTTCGTTCGGATTCCTGTGGAAAACAAAAACATTCTGTCTTTATAAACACTGTAAAAACTACATCATACTTTTGGCCTCACTGCTGCACAGAGAACAGCATGCTTTTCTGGCAGGCTGCTTTTTAAAAACGGCACTCACTGCTGTTGTGGCAAAATTGGAGCAGCAGTTGGAACAAAAGGGGTTTCTGCTTTGGAAACTTTCTTGTATATAGAGAGTACCTCCAGAAGTCATCTGTCGAGAGGCTTTGAGGTGTGGCGTGCCAAACCAGCTGGTAAGCTAGATAAGAAGCATGCTAAACCGTTGAAGACTCGAAACCAGATGGGGTGACTGCCTAGTTAAAGGAGTAGCGCTACGGTGGTGCCTACAGAGGAATGTCCTGTCGCCCCTCCTGTGGTGCATGGTAGTGGATGCCCTTCTTCGTAGGCTTAATAAAGAGGGGTTTTATACTCAGGGATGTACGGATGACCTTGTAAGTTAGGGGGGCTTATCTGGAAATGTTGATGGGCCTTACAAGGTCGGCGCTGCGCATTGTTGAGCTCTGGTGCGATAGCTCTGGAATCTCCGTAAATCCGAAAAAGACCAGTATGGTCATTTTCACGAGGAATTACAAGATGCCGAAAGTTGACGCTCCAGCTTTTTTGTAGTGGAAGGCTGACGTTTTTAGACTCGGTTAAATATGTAGAAGTAGTCCTAGATAGCAAACTGAACTGGCCAAAGTACCTGGAGACCCAATGCAGGAAATTCTTCATGACCTTTTTGGATGCGTAGGAGAGCTTTTGTGTTGACGTGGGGAATAGGGCCTAAAATGCTTGTATGGCTCTACTCCGCTGTCCTTAAACCCAGCCTCCTTCATGCGGCCGTGGTTTGGTGGCCACGAGCAAGACATAAAACGATGCAGGACAGGCTGCGTAGACTACAAACGCTAGCTGTTAGGGGTTTGACGGGAGCAATGAGGACTACGCCCACAACGGCGATGGGCTTCATGCTCTGTGAAGAAACTCTACACCTCGCGATAATTGAAAAAACGGCACGCGCGATAAGACAGGACAGAATGACAAAACGCTTTAACTTTACCAGGGCTTTCCGCGTCTGCATTCCGAGCAGGGATGTATGGAAAGGTAATGGTAACCCACTCCTCCAAGGGTAAATCTGGTATACGGATGGCTCCAGTGGGAGGGAGGGTCAGGAGCAGGAATCTATGACAGAGCGAAGAGGAGGGTAGTGGTGGTCCCCCTTGGGAGATATGCTACTACTTTCAGGCGGAGCTCCTTACGGTCCTTCGCTGTGCTGAATTATTACTAGAAAAGAACGCTGCTGAAAGACAGATTACGATCTGTTCTGATAGCCAAGCGACACTAACTGTAGTCGGAAAACCAGATATAACATCAGAACTGGTTTGAGAATGCAAAAAGGCATTGACCCAACTTGAAGAAAAAAACAAAGTGGCTTTCATATGGGTCTCTGGTCACACAGAGATTAAGGGCTGCCGACAGACGAAATCCATCCTGGGCTATACGTGCAAAATGGACAAAGCTAGGGAAATCCTGTGATTGCCAAAGAAAGACGTAAGGATAGTGGTTCAGATGCTCACTGGGCATAACCACTTGAAGTAACATATGCACAAAATGGGGTATAACCTCTTGACAGAGTGCAGGAGGTGCCGCAGGGATGATAAAACATCTTTGCACGTACTATGCGAGTGCCCGGCATTAGCTATACTCAGGCATCAAACCCTTGGGTCCTATTTCATGGTACTTGAGGAAGTTACAATGCTGTCGGTGATTGACATACTGTGCTTCATCAAGAGGTCTGGGGTCAACTACTAACAGTGATGGTTAAGGGTGTGGCTCAATAGGCTTTATAGTTTAAGCGCCAGGGCAGCTCCATAGGGGCTCTCTGTCCATCTTAAAACTAACTAACTATTGTGATTGCGAGATAACTTGTCTTACTTTATTTATACGTGTTTTATAATGTTAATAGCTAATCAGTCGACTATGTTTAGATGATAATTGGACAAGATAGATCTAGAAAGCCAGGAATCCGAATGAAATTAAGGATATTTTTCGATATTAAAAACTAATCTAAGTGTGTGAAAGTATATAAAAATATTGAAGGCAAAATTTCAACATTGTGTTTCTTAAAAACTCCATTATTTCTCGGCACTTAACATTTTTTTTTAATTTTTATTTTTCTTTCTTACTTTTTTTAACGTAGTTTTTATCCAAAATATTTTGAATGTGCTGAAATAATTTTAAAATGTCGAAAGATGCCCGAAAATGTCTTTTGGATACGTCAAATTATTAAATTTTTTTATACAACTTCCCACGAGGCAAAAAATTGGAGAACGTGCTTACAACATCTTTACGATGTCGCGATGACCACGTATGACTGTATCGTAAAGTTATCATTAAATTTCTCTAACATATTTTAATTCGCAAATACGCCTTAACAGCACCGACATAGGACGTTTTGCCCACGTGGTAATAATATCGTAAAGATGTGGTCCACTTATTTGCCCTCTGAATTTTGATACTTAGTTACTTAGAACTCAGTGCACCTGTTCTTAATGTGTTTCAATATGTTATTCTATGATCTTCGTTAAAAAATTATTTTTGTATATATTAATATAATTTCATTACTAAAAAACGTATTAATTCTTTCATAAACGTTTATCTGTGTTCTGATAAAGAATATTAATATTCTTCAATTATAATTACAAAACTCCGTTGCTTCTTTTAAAATAAATGTTACTTAGAAAAGCCATTACCGTAGTACAATACTTTCTTCCCGTTACTAGTTATGAAAATAGTTATTTTATTATTTTATTTCAGGAATTCAATGTAATAGTTTTCCACAAAACTTCGAAGCAACATTCGGACGGCAAAATGCAGATAATAAAGTTAATTATAATAATAATATAGACAATAATAAAGATCGTCTGTGATATGGTAGCATCATCGCAGGAGATTTCAAGCATCGTATTAGATTAATTAATAACATCCTGATCTTATCAGTCACTTGACTTAGTCCGTGGCTATGATGTATAACAGGGTTCACCCAAGTAAAAGTTTTGCAAAAAATCTAAGATCGTCTGTGATTTGTTCTTAGTGTTAGAATATAAACGCTAGAACGTTAGTGCTAGAACTGTTTGGTAACAGATCTCAATCTTTGTTCTTGATTTATTCTCAACAAATTTGTAACATGATTCTAGAACTTCAATATACACTATTATGGCACGGTTTTAAAACAAGCTTGGAGCAAATATTACAGAACGTCTGCGATTGATCAGTTCGAGAACAATTACGTAACAAGTTTTCTGGAACAGTTATTAATCTTTCTTCCTAATTCGTACCTAGAATACACTTGTAACAGGGTTCTAGAATTCCAATATAACACTATTAAGGCACAGTTCTAGAACAAACTTGAAACAAATATTATAGAATGTCTGTCATCAGTTTTTTCTAGAACAATTCCATAGCAACTGTTGCAGAACAGTGCTGTCACATAGTTCAAGAACAGTTCTGTCACAATTTTGTGACAGTGACCTAGAACAATGTTACCATTTTGTTCTAGAACAGTTCTGTCACCATCTTGTAACAACTTTTATAGAATACAGGTTCTTTTTTTATCTGAAACAGTTACAGAACGTGTTTGCTAGAACGGTGCTATACTTTTGACGTCGATTTATAAAGGTTCAATGGAAGACATAGATTCCTTGTTCTCTGCTAAGCCATTCGGACGTTCAGGATTCCAAGGTCCATCAAGCTAGCACCTCCTCAATCGAAATCCCCAAATTTCTTTGCATCAGAATTTTGGGCTTTGTGGGCTATATTGCCGATTTTTGGGCTCTACTACTTTTTTCGAAAATTCAAATTTCGAGTTGAGGTGCTGGCTTGATGTAAAGATTTTTTTTTTGAGAAAGTGATCTGCGTGGCGACAAGGGTTTGTTTTTTAACGTTGAAAATTGGAGACCAAAGTCGGTGTTGGTATTTCTCAAGAGCCCAAAAATCAGACTCCATTGATATTCGAAAATCCCCAAAATGATTATTTTTGACAAAGTCATATGTGCGTGTTATGAAGGGTATTTTTTTACGTTAAAGGCTAGAACCCAAAAATCGGTGTTGGTATTTTTAAAGAGCCCAAAAATCAGAAACTCTGTCGATACTGCTAAATTCTTAAAAATGCATTATGCATTCTTTTGAGAATGAATTTTCACGAACAAATACCACAAAAGATATCAAACATCGTATTAAATTAACTTATAGCATCGTCATCTCATCAGTTACTTAACTCAGTCCGTAAAACCGGGTTCACCCGAGAACAAGATTGAAAACAAAAATAATAAAAATGTATAATTATTTTTAATGTTTTATAATCGCATTTAATAATAATTGTTTAATGATCACAAACCTGCAATCAAATAAATCAATATTTTGTTTCAATAGAGGACATTTCAAAGTTTCAAAAGATAGGAATAATAACTACTGACCCCTAAGTTAATGCAACCATGTTTGACAGTGAGGTACGCTGAAGAGACATTCAAGAATTATTTTCCCACATCTAGGATACCTCGCTTACCGATCTTTTTCACGCTTAGTTTAATAGATTGCGCTGCAAGCACTAAAATTGTATATTTTATTAGTATTTCCGAATTAAGTTTTTAGGTTTCAAAAGCAACACGCTTTTTTATTTTTCATCTCTTAAACTAGAAATAGAAAATAATGTTACAAGGTATGTATTTTAAAAAACATTGTAAATGTAAGTAAAAGTAATAAGTTGACTTATTTTAAAATATTGGAGACAATGCGGTATTTTGCAAACTTGTATTAATCAGTATATTTTTAAAAAATCATATTACTACTATGGTTAAAAGTATTTTTCTTTTCCCGAATTTTAGAAATCATTTTTGCTAAGTCTTTTTTCTAATTATTTGTTATTTACGTCATCGAATTTTTTTATAGCTTATAGTTAAAGCTTAATTAATTCTAGTGTTACGCTTAATTTTAACCCTGATAACAATGAGTTAATCTTCTCATTTATTAGCCTAAAAATTTTTTCATTTTGAATAATTATGTAAATCAAATTAACTGATAATTATGCAAAGTAAACAACAAATCGATGTTATAAATTCACCTGTAAACGAAAACGCATTTCCACTCATTGATCTGATGTTAATGTTCTAGAAACATTTTATTTAAATACCATATATAATTCTTTGTACATAAAGTTATCAGGATAACAATGAGACCCCCTAAACTGTATTCGCATTAAAAATGATTCTTTTATTTATAGTTTTTAAATAAAGAGTTTTCAATACACGATTCTCATGCAATTTCTTATGCAATTTTATTGAAGATATAATGAAACATTCTCGTACATTTGCGCAAAATTCTCAAAAATTCTCAATCATTTTGTATGTTTTCTTACGTTTTGGAAATTATTGCATTGTAAACCAGTGCGCGTACATTGTACAAGGCTGAAGTGTGAAATAATACAAATTCAAGTAAAATGGCCAAGGGAATTTCAATTAGATGTGAAACTCTAAATTGAACATATAATCTTAATTTATTCAGACTATTCCAACTGTTACATATGCATTCGTTTTTTTTTCACTTTTTTTAATGAATTCATTGCATACAATGAATTTATAAAGAAGTTTTTAAGACTACGCTGGATATTTACAGCATTTCTAAAGTCATTTTGATAAACGTTTTACAGATACCCATGTCAAGTTAAAATTTAATCCCTCCCTAAAATATTACTAGGTCTGTACAAATTATTTTAGTCAAATGTTTGTCTTTAAATTCTGTAAATGAACGGTAATCTTTAGTAAAATGCTTCATATCAATAATGTGACAATTCTTTTTTATTATTGATTAAGGTTTCCTTTTCCTTTGCTGAGTTACAAACAATTTTTTTTAACAATAACTTATCTAAAATATAGTTTCCCTTTTTATATAATGATTGTTACAGAAAAAAAATGAAATTAAGAATGGCAATTATTTTTTTACTGAAGAGAGATAGGTAACTGTTCTATGGATTACGTTTGGTTGTCCCTGACCCAAGAATCGAGAGCGTATCTCCCCGTTCTGAGAAAGATCCTGAATTGGATCTGCATTATGTAAAAGTGAGTTCCGATAAGTTTTTAGATTTGCATTGATTACAAATATATTTTGAATAATACCTAAGTATTATATGTGTATTCATCAAAGTATTTTCTTGAAATACTCAATGTATGTATTCTCATTATTTCTTCTTTTCTAAGAAAACTTAAAAATGATTATAAAAATACGTTTGATTATCCCCTATCACTTTTTGAAACATAAAATCAATTAATGTAACGTCACGCACTTTTTATAATTATTTGATTCGTTAATTCACGAAACTGTTATTGTTTAAATAAATTCTCTAGTTTGTTTCCTCATTCCACAAGGTTTGTCTGCTAATGCGATGAAGAAAATTATTTTGAACAATTTTTCAAAAGCAATGCACATTTGTAATTTTACTAACTAGTGGACAAAATTTTACAAAAACTAATTTTAAACAACAAAGTGTCTCGTCTTCTTGAAATTCGGGATGACTAGAACAATATTTTTCCTAAGCTTGGCTATTCGTCCTGAGTGGTACAGTAGAATGAAAGAAAATATTACATATATTTAATTCACATAAATTCAACTCAACTGTTTACTATTCCAGTTTAAAATATATCTCTTTGGTGAAAAATTAATTATTTTTTTAAATTCTCGTCTTAATTAATAGGTATTGGTTTTATGTAAAAAATGACTTTTACGTATTCCATCAAATATCGACGTTTTGAGGCTCTCTATGACAGAAAAAAGTTTTTAAGTTGGTGTCTGTCTGCCGTCATTGTCGATGTCGTTGTCATCTGTATACCGCAAAACTTTCCAAAGACAAATCTGATTGGATTGTTCTTTGGCACGCACTCTTAGAGACCAAAAAGAAAGCTCGAATTTATAAACCAACTATTTGCACAAAAATTCAAAAAGCTAGAATTTTCAGAAATTTTGAGACCACCTTTTTTTAAGATTTGAAAATTCGGCTCAAAGCTACCTCATGGTTCCCCATCCAGCCCCTTGACCTGCCCATTGTTTGGGCCGAGTTGAGCGCTGGCGGTACAGTCTTCCTCAAGAAGATGCTAGACTTGGACTGCGAACCCTACGTAGTACTCACCATCACGAAAGGAAAGACAGTGCAGGACTACATATTAGGGGCCCTGAAAGGCATCCCTGTCATGGATCACAGAAATAATGTTGGTCTAACCCCTGACCCTTTTCCAGGAAAAAATGAATTTTTAACCAATTTTCTACTAA
>JAAAKG020144344.1:0-33193 GCA_010014905.2 Druon quercuslanigerum
CCACTTTGATGTATTTTTGTCATCTGATATAATTTGTTAAATTTATTAACAATTATTATAAGCAAATGCATGATTTGAACAGTTTTAGGCAGAAACGAACTAAATTTTCTTCCGATTATCTCCGAATCACATTGCCTGTGATACACATTGATGTATTTTTCTCATCTGATATACAACAATCGGAAGAAATTTCGGTTCGTTTCTGCCTGAAACTATTCAAATCATGCATTTGTTTATAATAATTGCCAATAAATACCTCAGGACGAGAGAGGCACTTTCCCGACATTTCGGGATTTCTCGAAGTTTTCGGGATTTCCCGACATTTTCGGGGTTTCCCGAACAACTCGGGATCCGTCCCGACCTCATGCCAAATTTCCCGACCCATCCCGACCCGTGAAATTCTCTATCCCGCACACCCCTATTAACGCCTAATATAATGAACATTTTCAAAAGTTGATACAAAAAATTTGTAAACACTCTATTGAATTGAAATTCATATATATTTTGAATATATTTGATAGAAACCTCATCCATTACCTATTTCATATATTGTACACAAATATTTCTTTGAGCAGAATCAATTTTAAAGATTTTCTATCATTTTTATTTTTATTGTAAACACGTTGCACACGACAAGCAACAATTTTACAATAACGGCGATAGGTGGTTCGATTTTATAATAATTCACCTTTAAAATAATTGAAAGGGACAATTTTAACATTTATTGTCGCCATACTTGTGATCGGCATTGTAGTTTCGATTATTTGCACTTTAATTAGTGATAAATGAATAATTGTCTCCTTTACGACCTAAATATTGTAAATGTATTATTATGTTAAATTTCTTATTTCTATACTTAGATTTCGGACAAATTATAAAATACATATTTAAATTAGTCGAGGGAAAAAGGTGGTCGGGAAAAGACCAGAAAAATTAAAATAATATTTTGCACGTGAGTAACAGCTTATCTCAGTGACCCATGTAACACAAATAAATAATTGAAGCATTGTCCAATTTAATTGTTATTTAAAAAAACATAGTATACAAATGATTTATTATTGTAATGTATGGCGAAAAAGTTGTTCAGTTTGCTTTAAAACAGTTTTTAATTATTGTCAGACAAAACTCTATACAAAATTAACAATAAAATCATTGTTAGTAAAAACTTCTGTATTAAAATATTTTATCGTCTTTTTTTCAAATTAGGATTTTTATTAATCACCTGAATAGTCTGAATACCTGTTTTGGAAATTTTCACCTTTTCAATTATCAAAGTAAAAGTTTATTTGCAAAATGAAACAAAATCGGAATCAGAAGAAATATTTGCTCTACCAAAACATTTGTTATCAAACGGGGAAAATATAATGTGTGTGTGTGTGTGGTTTCAGCTTCTTCGAAAGAGAACAATTTCTACCACAAACCTGATATAGATTATTCAGTGGGATTCTTTCGCATTTGATAACTATAGTATGACGTGTTTGAATATCACCTATACCTAAAAAGAGCATATATATCAAAAGCAAAGAGCAAACTTATGTCATCAGTCTAACTAGTAAAATGTCCTCTATTTCTCACCTATTAAAAAAAAACTTATTTTTAAACGACTATACGTTCTCTTGTTAAAATAAAACAGTTGTGATTTTTCAAAACAATTAAATTAATTAATTCCTAATTTTGAAACTTTAGTATGGTAGCACATTGTTTTTGCACTAAAAATAGTTTAGACTGTTATAAGAGGCACTGTCAGTAACAAAACTATATAGGAAATTACCAACAACCGTTGGCAACTCGATAATATATTTATTTCACGTTTAGCGCTCGATAATGCATTTACCTCGCGCTAAGCGCTACATCTTTGTACTTCCTCGCATTTGTGCACAGATCTTTCAAAATTAAGGGTGAAAGCATCGTTACTTGCAATTTGGTGATTGTGAATTCTCTTCTGTTAAAGCTCCTTCGGCTTTAACGAACACATTCACATCCCGCAGCCAAAATGCGAACTGTTCTGCATAATTTTCAACACTATTACATCAAATGTAGATTGCATTTATTTCTTCCATCGGCCTGGGATTACTGGTTCAGATATTGCAAAATAAAATAAAAATTTTATTTTTCATGATTACTTTAACATTGGTTTCTTTTTTTGCATTAAATGTTATTCCCAGCTACCCTGACAAATCTATTATTGGAATATGTGTATATTACTACAATTTATAATATGCACTTATATTTAAATAGACGTATTTTTATTGCCTTGTTTTTATGATTAAGAAAAGTGCGCTTCCTTTAAAAAAATTATTTTTTTATTGAACATTTTTTGCAACGTGTGTCATTATGCCATAAAGTTAATTTGTTTATTTCGGATGTTATTTTTTTTACGATTTGAGACAAAAATACGTATCTGAGCGTAGAGTGGTTCTAAGAAAACTTGTAAATATAATTTAGGCGAAAAATTTTGTTATGTTATTCTAGCTTGCGCCGTTTTTATAAAAAGTTAATTTTTTGTTTTTAGTCTATCTTTATAACAAAAGTTTATAAAAAATCTTTATATCTTTTTGGTTCATCTACTTTTCTCTTGTAATTTTTGTCGCCTCTTGTCTCGTTTTTAAAAAAGTTTTATTTTGTTATTTTTCTGTATTATTTTCCACGATTAAAACAAGTACTACACGTTCTATCAAGAAATGTGATGATACATTTGTAAATTTTTTGGATGAGAGACTCTGGTCTTCTAATTTTTTTTCGTTTTTTGTGTCGTTTTAAAAAAATGTAATTTTCTTATTTTTAATATTATCTTTGACGATTAAAACAAAAACTACGCGTTCTTTTAAAAATTACTAATAAACTTGAAAAAATTCACAGGCGCTATTTAATATATAGAAATTAGATTCTAATTGTTTTTTTTAATGAAAATTATATTGAGGTGTGTACAAAATCTCTCAAAATCCTATTCAATTTTAGTCTAGAGTTGATGTTGGGGTCATTCTGACCCCAGGCAAGTGATGAGGGTTAAGAAAATTCAAATAAGTTACGATAATCTTTTAGGGTTTTCAAAAATCAAAGTTTTTCTTCTCTTTCATTTTTTTCATATCGTTCAATGTTTGGCTTAAAATTTTCATTTTTATTTGTTTTTTTGAATTTTGCAAATACTATCACTGGTAATTTTATTTTGTTCGAAAAAAGTCGTGAGGATAAATTGTTTGAAATTCTGTGTACTACGAATAACCGTACATAGAATTTTTAAATCTTAAAAAAGACGTCTCAAAAATGTTGAAAATGTTTTAACTTTTTTAATTTTTAACCGAAGTGGCAGGTTAGCGAATTTAATTGTTCTTTTTGGTTTCTAAGATCGTGTACCAAAGCGCAACTTAATCCTATAAGTCTTTCAGAATTTATCCGGTATACATAGGGTAACGACAACAGACATCACACTAAAACCCGTTTTTTGGATACAGGGGGTCTCGAAACGTGAAGATTTAAAGAAACCCGCGATTAACAGTTACCACATAAAACTAATACCTTTTTATATATTATTAATATTTGATTTAAGGTGATCCAAATTTGGATGTCCTTTAATTACCTGAATTCTTATAGGTACTCTTTAAATTTTTTATATAAATATATGAGTGTCAAAAAAGTTGCAAAAAAAAATATTTATAATCAGTTTTACAAAAAATTATCATATGCAAAGAAATAATTCTTAAATAATTACTATTTACATTATTTCCCATAAAAAATGTTTATGAAAATATTAACACTGATTATTGGTAATTTTATTTAGAAAATTTTTTTATTGGCATTCGGGTCGTAAGGACATATGTAATTAAAAGTCGTGCATTATATACAAATTAAAACAACGATGGCAAACGTTTCGGCCACGGATGGGGGCCCTCCTCAGTGCCAGATATTTGATTAAAAACAGGTTTTTCCCTTAAAGCAATAAGATTAAAATAAAAGAAAGCATGCAAAAACTTAGCAATTTTTATCGTGCAGCTCCTCTCTCTCTCTCTCTCTCTCTCTCTCTCTCTCTCTATCTGCTCCCTCTCTGTGTATTATTCCTGTTACTTTGCAGAAGGTGAGATGTTTCTAAATAATACAAGAAATTACTTATTTTTGAATTTTACCTTAATTTCCTTCAATAATTTTTTGAATTATTAATTTCCTCTCAAACTAAAAAAGTTTGTGTTTTTGTTGAACGTGCTTGTGAAGTTGTTGAACATTGTGGTTGTGGGATTACGGAGTGTTTTACTTCACCCGCACGCATCTCACCTTCTGCAAAGAAACAGGAATAATACACAGAGAGGGAGCGGACAGAGAGATAGAGAGAGAGAGAGAGAGAGAGAGAGAGAGAGAGAGGAGCTGCACGATAAAAATTGCTAAGTTTTTGCATGTTTTCTTTTATTTTAATCTTATTGCTTTAAGGGAAAAAACATATTTTTAATTAAATATCTGACACTGAGGAGGGCCCCTACCCGTGGCCGAAACATTTGCCATCGTTGTTTTAATTTGTATATATAATGTAAGACTTTTAATTACATATGTCCTTACGACCCGAATGCCAATAAAAAAATTTTCCTAATAAAATTGAATAACTGGGTCAATTAAATACGACATTTTTCAAACGAGCAGTAAAGATGTTACTGAACTTATTAGTAATTTTTGATTGAATTTTGTGTCTAATGGTAACTCTCGTACTCTGTAATTAAGGGTCGTTTTAGTGCAAAGAGAAAATCTTTTCTATGCGAAAAGCGGAATAAACAGAATTTACTCCTTTCATAGTTGTACATGAAAACTACAATTGTTATTTTTTAACAAATGTGATTACACATGGAAGTGCCTATGTGTACCGAAATTTCGTTAAAAATATGGGTGTGTCTATACAAAAATCTAGATATTTGTACCGAGATTTCGATGCAAATAGCTCTTTTCCAGCTCCTCCTATCCGTACCGTAAAAATCTGACTATTTGTACCGAAAGTTCCGTCACAGATTGTTACACAAATCTTGAACACATATATGTGCATACTGTCATAAACATGAATACCCTTCCCCCACTCTTTCTAAGTCAAAATTTGTTGTTCTGTTTCATTTGACAAATGTCTAAAATAAGACTCAAAACGTCCTAATATAATATTAAAAAGCTGTATTTACAGAAATTTTTTTTTAAAGAACTGGGGGTCGATCATGTATATAATTTTTCATTCCACATTTCACTTGTGATGTTTGACATGTCATTGTTTATGTTGTTAAATTCACATGATGAGTCAATTGTAACTTTAAGTGAGCTCTGAAATAAGACGGGAATTTGAAAACAACAACAATAACATGGTCCAAAAATATAAAGTGAAATTTGAAATGTAAAATGTAAAATCATACATATTTGACCCCCAAGATATAAACATGTTACAAAAAAACAAAAGATATAAAAAAAGAATATATCCTTATAATTTTTATCATTTAAGGCTTTTGGTTTAAATTCTTTGCAGAAAGACTTTAAATCTTAATCATAACTTAAATACTGTAAGAGATCAGTAAAATTAAATCACTAATTTTTCATTTTTCAAGCATTTCAAAAAGTTGTTGTATATATTTACATTTTCAAAGTATAATGTCGCACGAATGTAACCCATTCGATTCAAATATCTGGATACAAAAATCATTTTTAACAAACATTTTGTTTTTAATCATTTTCTGACACAATGTTTCATATATTCAACAAATATATACATTTTAGCATTGTACATAATTGATTATTAATAATTTCAACTTACAACTTACACCTCATTTTGAAAATTTGCAACTGAAATGAAATTATAGAAAAAAATGAAAGTCTTATTTATTATATCTTCGTGCACATAATGTAGTTTTAGTTTTAGTTTCTTCGTTCAGAAAAGGTAAAATATTTTTTCGCTAGTATTATGGAATTCTCTGTGACACTAACTCTAGCACTTCATGCTTGACCGGTTAGTTTTAAGAAAAAATTCCTAATACTAGATAGCGCCTTTTTTAAATTGATAGCCCCACAGGAGATGTGCCTGAAATTTTGATCAATTTTGTTGCTAAGATATATTTTTAAAATGCTTTAACTTAAAAACCGTTACCCCTATAAAAAATATAAGAAACAAAATCGAGTTACGGTTGGCCAAGAGAAAGTTTGTTACAACGTAGAACGATATGCGCGATTTTAAGTTTGCGGTTAAATCTTTATTTATATTTTAATTTATTATTATTTATTTCTGACGTGGCGATTTCTCCTGTTATGTAAAAATGTATGGAGTTTTGAAAACAAGGAAAATGAAATGTCACACGCACAGCATTGGAAGCAGGAAAAACAACTGATAAAAAACACGTAAACGCAGGAGGTTTTTCTATACGTAACTTTCCTGCTTCCTCCTTGCCTCTGTTTGAATTATACTTCTAACTTTGCCCATTTAATTTTTGTTCTTCAAAATTGACATCGCCTGTGATTTTAATTTTTTGAAATAGTTACTATAATTACGAAATTTAGAGATTCCTTGGGCAATGTGTACATTAACTAATATTTAAATACTTAAAAATCCTAAAATCTATACACATTAGTAGAACCGGTTACAAGAAATTAGTTCGTATAGAGATTGATGGGGCTTTGAAAGTGCTAGAAATAAATTTTTCTTGTAAAAGGGTCAAATTTGCATAAAATCTTTAATGCCGAAAGAATATGTGATCCAGCATAAAAAGCTAAAAGTTTTAAATTATATAATAAAATCGGCATAGCTTGGAAAAACAGCAGAAGAAATTTTACTTACTAGACGTGACACAAGCAATTATTATCTTTAAATTGCCTTGTACCAATGACTTCTTAGATATAGCTTTTGTTTGGCAACAATGACTCGTCTTTTTCTGAAGATAGATAAGAATTACGTTCTTGTTTTTGTATCGAGCAGTATAAGTATCTGTATTGTCAAAAAGGATGAATAAATTTCAATATCTGTGACATCTAACTTCCAGAATTCATTCATCATATAGAAATATATATAATTTCGAAAAGCTGAAAATGACATACGCATACGAGAAAAATTGATTTTTAAGAAGTTTATTGGACATACAATTTCAGAGCGAAATTAATTTAGATGTATCAAGCTTTGGGAGGTATTAAAAACGAATTAAATTTTCATGTTTGGAAAAGCAGTTTCCTGTCGTACTAAAAGTGTTTTAAAGCGATAAATGTGTATACATATACACATCATATTTGTGAGCCAGGTATGTATATACCTATTAAAAGTATGTGGTGGAGGTGAAACGATTTAACTCTTTCCTTCTTATATTGCTCTATACATTACCAAACTCTCTGTACGACTTTATCTAAAATGAAAGATCCATGAACTGAAACGAGGAAATTTAAAAAACACGTACGCTTCTTGTAATGTCAATTTTTTAAAGTGGGATGTCAGCAAGATTTATAACTTTAGTCTCATAAGCTTTACCAGCTTATACTGAAAAAATACTTCTTGAATAATTAAAAAATTAATAATTATTCTTTAACTTTCTTTAAATCTATAAAAAATAGTTTCCTTTCTGTTACATGTATTATTAAATAATTTTCTTTTTTCCAAATGAATCAGCAAATTCGGTTGATTTAAATAAAGTTCTTCAACAGGTCTCCAGTAATTAGTTTTATTTTAGAGAATCCCGAAACATTTTCTTTACGTAATACTATTGTATTGCTACTGATGAATTTTGCAATGTATATTATCTTTTTAAAATTTCGTGTTTTCATACACAGGCTGAAAAATTATACATAGTGGAAAATATTATGTAATTTTTTTTTTCATTTTCTATAAACTATATGTAATTTATCCGCCTGTGTATTTATTATGAAATAGTTGCATTTGTATTAAACTGAAATGTTTAAAGAACATTCTCCTTATTTTCCTTATACATTGATGATGTTCATTATACAGAGTACACTTTGAAATGTTTACATTCTGTCATCCCTATTTGACACATTATCCTGCATGATGCTGTCGTGGCCGCTAATGCACTTGATGATAACATAATCATATTTGCGAAGTGGGTAACCGATTTACAATGGAAATTCTGCCCAGAGATTTCAAGTTTCAAACAGCTGCGGGCTACGTAAATTTTCCTGGGAGTTTGTCCAAAGAACGAATTGGAGCGTTTATCTCAATTTCATCCCTATTATAGATGCCCATAAAATTTCCTATCTCAGCTTTTGAGTCGTTAGTTCGGCAGAATTTTAAGCGAAAATATTTAAGTTTTATCGTTGATGAACGGAAAAAAGGAAAAGTTATTTTCACCATTTAAGAAAAATGTTAAGTAATAAACTAAATATACCCAGTGGGCACGAAATGTAAGAACGTAACTGGAACGTTCTAAAAACGTTTCTTGGACGTACACGTCATAAGACATTATTTGAACGTTCTAAAAACTGTCCTCATTCAGACCAAATAATGTTCTAAAAACGTTTCATGTTCGAAATACGTCTTTAAAACGTCTCTGGAACATTGTATGTTTATGGAACGTTATTTGGACTGACTTGGACGTTTTTGAGCCGTTCTAATAATGTTCTTTAACGTTTGTGCCCACTGGGAATGCTATGTTAATAATTTGAATTATTGATAAAAATAATGTCTGTTATATAATATTCATAGTTCTAAAACATTTTTGTGATAAAAAAACTGTTGATCTGATGCTAAAATATTTTGTTGTGTCATGGTCGAATGCCGAGTCATCTCTATCAGGCACAAGATTGTGTGCATTATCTGTGCATATAAATAAACACTGTTATTGAAACTAGTTCAATGCAATGCATTAATTGATTATTCCTAATTGACATATTGTTACGAGTGAACGAAACATTGGGTAATAATTGAGTTTGAGGAAACTGGATAAAGCAGATTATAAACTAAATGTGATACAGCGAGCATGAAATTAAGAAAATACAACAGCCTAGGAATTACTGAAATGTAAAGTCATGCAACTGCACAGAAGAGTAGAAAACAAACAAGTGACTGTCAAAGTTTGTAGTGTAAAGTGAAGAGACGCGTTAAAATTATTGGACGCATAAAAAATCAATTTCTCGTTTCTATGATAACTCTGATACTCATTGTTACGCTCCTAACTTTGAAAGCGACAATATTTTAACGCCTTGAAACTAATATTGGATCTTTTGCATTTTTTTAATTAAAGGAATTTGTCGAAATAGTTTTACAATTTTTGATTATTTTAAACATTTCTAAAATTCCTAATAAATTATCTGAAACCTGTGGAAACATTTTCAAGTTTATTCAAATATATATTTATCTCGTTGGATTCAAACAAAATTTGATTTGAGTGTCAGATCTACATAAACGCAAAAGATAAAAGTTAACATTAGAGATGTACTCCAAAAAAATGTCTTCTATTTTTAATTTACTTCTCGACCTCCTTATTCCTTTCAATTTTCTCTTGAAAATGAATATTTATTTTTTATTGGAAGAGAAGAGGTTTCCTATTAGTCACTTGGTTCGGTTTATATTGTATTTTATCTTTTTTCCGTTCTCCTTTTTCAATCGTGGCGCAGTACCGGAGTTGCAATAGAACGGGCTTTGTCACGATATTGAAATATTCACTTAACGGGAATTTAAAAAAAAAGAGTGATCGATCACACAAGTGGTTCAGGAATTAATGTTACGGCAAGAGAGTGCAATTTACCGATATTTAGTACCCTCCCATTGTCTCTCATTTCAGCTATCTCATTTAAATTTAAGGGTGCCAATTGCCTGAAAATGCGGCGAAAACAAACGAGTTATTTTCGCGAAATTTATTCGAAAGCTTGTAGCTTTCATTCCGTACAGTTTTAGGGATCATTTTTTTTATAATTAAATTTAGATATTTGGGATCACATCGGAATCTGAGATATTTCGTAGAGTCAAATCAATATTTAAATTTCAATCATTAAAGATAAGCTCAGTAGCGGCTTTCACTGATTAATCAGGGACTTTGCCAGACTATTAATTGATAATTCAAGCAAATCATTAAATATTTTTTAAACAATCACTATTAGTTTCAATTTTGTAATATAGATAGTCCTAAGGAATTGAGAGAACTTTTAAATTCTGCAAAGTCCCGAATTAGTAATTACTTTAAATCGAAAATCGTTGCGATAAATGATAATCATATAATCAAATATGAAGAATGCTTCTTCAGGATTGGTATCAATATACTCTCACAACACATAAGATATAAAGCTGGATATAAAGTTAATTGCAGAATAATATTTTGTTACTTAAAAAAAAATTGGGTATTGATATTGTTAAATTTCAAATTCGTGTTTTTCAAAATTTGAGACCAATAATGTAAAAGACAACGTTTCGACTTAATGAGCAGAAATCGAAAGGAGTTATGTAATCAACGTTTATAGTAAAACAGTGTTTTTTCTATTTAATTAAAAATAATTCTTTCCTGCAGAATTGGACATTATCGTGCGATGATATTTTTAGATACGACATGCAAGGCTGACGTAACTTTTGCATGATGAAAAAGTTTCATCAGCCATCGATAGACACTTGAATCTGGATTGCTTATCAAGTATCATTGAAAGAGGGGAATTTTTTATCTGTGTGTTGACGTTCCTTCGTTCAAAGAAGTTTAAATATAGAATAATTAGTACAAGTATGTACTATTAATGCTAATATACTGATATAATATATACTATAATATGCTATAAGATATAAAGTGGGACGATGGTCGTGGGGGCTAAAGCGCAGGCTTTGGACCTACTCTGTCGTCTTGCGGGTTCGATTCCCGCCTAGAAAGGGAGTTGTTCATCTCCGGAAAGTCGTGGGAACGGTACCTCTAGAGGAAAAGGTTCTCTAAGTACTTTAGGCTGTTGCTCTTGGTGGTTCGGAACCCACCTTAAACTGTAGGTCCCCCTCCCACAACCAAGTAAGTGTGTGGGAGGTGTGTTAAGGAATAGGAAGAAGATGAAAGAAAAATATAAACCCTTAGGGGACACATTAGAAGCTTCCACTAACTACTATAAGATATACTTATATACTAATACTATCTAATCTAATACGACCAGAAAATAGAAAATATGAATAAAAGTTGAGCCATTCGCTAATAAGTAAATAAGATGATTGCCAACACATAATCAAATCGTTTGACGAGTAATATTAATATAATCCCTTAAGGAAATAATTCAACTTTAGTGGTTGCTTTTAAATCCCTAATTCCAAAATTCAAATCATGAAATGCACTCATCGTATTAGTCAAATAATTTTTACAATCTCGCTACATCCATATTATTTGATGAGCACTTTGGTTTGAATTTTTTAAATTTAATGGAGGGGCATTCACTTGAATTATTTTTAATGTACCTTGCATTCTTCTAAAGTCGGATTTTATTCGTATAGAATTGGTCTAATTCTCTTGAACTTCCTTACATTCTTCTAATTTTAATCCAGTTTTACTGAAATCAACTAAATATTTTTGATGTTTTAAATTTTTTGCAGTTCATTTGAATTAATTTGGGATTCTACCTGAATGTTTATTAGGGGGGTAGTATATGTTCAAGGACCTTTTTTTCAATAATTTTTTTTGAAATAATTTTTATTTGACATTCGCATTTATTTACTTTGTTGTAGGACACAATTTTGACTAATAAAAAATTTCTTGTCATTTTGTATTAACATCCTGACGATATATGTGCGATCTGAAGAAGCCATGTGAAAAAACGGTCGCTATGATTTCTTAAATTCGGATCATCCGAAACACAAAAACCCAATTGATTCTCAAAGAGTCCATAAGTGGCTATCGTATGACCCTCAATCATGAATAAATATTGATAAATAAACAAATAGTGAATTTTTTTAATTTTTTTCCTCCGTTTTTTCAACATTTACCGTGGCTCATACTATAGCCAAGTCTTTGACAAACATTTTTAAAAAAGTTGAATGAAATCGGCCTAGTAGATCGACTGGAATCGTGACAACAACCAAAAAAAGTGCTTTTCGAGAAAAACGCGTTTAAGTTTATAGCACGCGCCAATTGTGCGTTTCGACCGCTCGAGGCCTTGCGGAGTAATTCGTTTTTCTGCCATTTCCGATACGCCCTGAGGTAAAAAAAAGTTTTCTACCTTATTTCTAAGGGTATATGGTGACTGAAATAAAAAAATAAAAAATTCGATTTCTTGAAAATTTGAATACTACCCCCTTAATTTATCCTAATTTCCTTTAATTTTGTTTCTGTTCCGAAATTTAAATAAATTCCTTTAAATTCACTCGATTCCACGCAATTCAATGAATTTGTTTTTAGTTTCTTTTAATTCACTTTGAATTCTTAGGCAGTTGATAAAATTTGTTTGAATTCCCTTAAAATTTTCTAAATTTACGGCAAACTTTACAAGTGCAATGTATTTTGTTAATTTTTTTCAATTTATTTGAATTGTTTTCAATTTTCATGAATTTTTTGAAAATTCTCCTACAATTTTTGTGAATTTCAACGATTTCTCATTTCCCTTTTAGTCTTTTAAATTAGGCTAAATTGTATTCAATTAATTTTTTTCAAACAAATTTGTTTAGCTTTTTCAGTTCACTTAAATTTTGGTTTTACCCTGAATTCTGTTCACTTCCATTTTATTGAATGCATTAACATTTTTTTTAATTTCGTTAAATTGACTCAAATTCCTGCTAATTTCATTAGTCTCCTGAATTCCATTGAAATCTCCTATAATTTCAAGACAATTTCACTAAAGTCAATGGAATTTTCTGGATTTTTTCCAAATAATTTGAATTGTTTTGAATTCACTCTGAATTCCTATGAATGTATATTGAATTCGTTTATATTCGCCTTGAATTCTTATAAATTTAATTGAATTATTTTGAATTCCTTTGATTTTCAAAGAAAATTAGTTACATTATTAGTGCACATTGGTCACTTTTATTTAGTTTTAATCCCAAAATACATTTCAATGTACTGTATGAATCATTTTTCGATAAAAATGTGTATTTTTGACGTATTTCGACATTCAACATTTTTTTCTGTCATCTGGTCAAAACATTTTTTGTTTATTCATTATAGAAAATATTCTTTTAATATTTGAGAAGAAATGCAGTGCAAATTAATTCAGGAAAAAATGTTTAGGGGCTATTTTAGAGCATTAATTGCAATGAAAGAAAATATTTTCATATTTTAAGTTCTATAATGTTCAAAAAACTTTTTTTGTTTCATAAAATCATGATATATTCTTTAATAAATAAGAAATACTTTGTAGCAGTCAAATGGTATTTTAACCTTTATTCGATATTAAAAAAAATTAAAAACCAAGATAATGCATTTTGAGATCTAAAGCGGCCCAGAGAAATCTCTAAAAAAATCGTTAAAAATAAATCAAAATTTAGTTAAGATTTTTTTCCCTCAAAGAAAGAAATTTACAATGTAGCGCTTGCAACATCTTAAAATTCAAATTTTTATTGGGTGCTCCATCTGAGTTTAAGCAAATTTGGTCTAAATTTAGGGCCTTACAAAATTCAGAATTCAGTCCTAATCTAAAACAAAAATGTCCTAATTTAATCCAAAAAATTTTAAGGTCTAATAATTTAAACAATTTTACACTTATTTATCGATAATTTTTTTTATGCCTGCCAATACTATCTGGATAAATTAAAAAATTTTGTAGGTTACCTTTTAATATCAACTTCGAGTATATAAAAAACACATTGAGACATTCGTGAAACACTACAAATGTGCTAGATAATTTTTGTTCGGCATTGCTTCATAAAACAGGTGATTTGGAAGATAATTACAAAATTCTGAGAAAATGGTGCATCACGTTCATTTTTTGTCATCTACTTCATTTTGCAGTCTCTCTCGAATTTTTTCTCTATCACTTTTATTGAGAGTATAGTATAATTTACGTAATGACCGCCGGCGTTTCTGGATGATACTGCTGCACTGAAATGTGTTCGAGAGGACATTGTATTTTGAAAAGCCGTACCATCTAACTAGTCGGTGCTGGTTCATTCAACAGGGGAGCAGATACGGAAATTTGATTTACGATTTGTAAAAGAAAGCTTGTAAAAGCGCAGCCAGGTTACGCGTACAAATTTCAGAGAGAAATCATCAACCGCGTTCAGTGAAGTTATGTAACACGAAATACAAGAGCATTTCTCAAGCAGTGTAAACAATTTTGCAGTAGCAGTACAGAAGATCGATAATGCGTCCACCGTTCATGAATAACCGTGGCCTAGGATTTCCCACTACTTTTTTTCCCTCAACGAGAATTTTATTTATTCGCGAAGCTGAACGAACGGATGTATGCAATTATTCCCGGGGATAATGTATTTTCACGACATTTTTTCCCGCGTGAATTTTATTTATATCCAGAGCGGAATGAGTCAACGCATGGATATAATTCTCCTCAAGAATAATGCTTTTTCTCATATTTATTATCAGATACATTTTTTTGAAAGTATTACATTCTGCAGGAATGCACATTTTTACTGAGAAGAATGACACATGAATGAAGTCTTAATTTGAATTATATAAAGATTTATTGATATAAATTAATTATTATTTTTAAAATAAATAATTAATTAATTATTTATAACAATATGAAGGGTCCGCGGTCTAAACCTGTTAACTGACATTTTTTTCGCAATTGATTTTTTTGTATTTTCTGGAACATTTTTTATATGCAGTTAATATCCCCCAAGCGAAACGACAAAATTCCTTTTAGTTTTTTTTAAATTGATTTTCAAAAATCGTGTTTTGGTATATAGAACATAGGATCGCGTTCTAAACCTGTTAACTGATTATGGCGTCTTATGGGGAATTCGTGCTTTTCCTCACATCAGCTCAGTTTACTCGTAGAATAGGGCAGCGAGACACACGTCAGTATGTGTGCAGTTAACTGTATGCGTGTGTAGAAAATTTTTGGTGGTTACCTTTACGTCATCTTCGATGCTGTCCTCTACATATCGCTGTAAAGACGAAGGTGAGCGACCCGTCACGATTACTAAGACTCAATACATTTTTGCAATAAGCTATTTTTAATTTTTGTAAGCACGTCTATGTTCGGCTTGCGATTCCAAACGTTTTCAGATATAAAACTTGCCCGTAGCTTGAAAAACAAGGCAGTAACATGCGAGCTCGGGAAAAACAATAAAAAACCACCGGTAGAACACTACAGATAACAGGTTTATAACGCTGGACCCCTTGTAGATAACATATGAATAGCTTTCAATTGTCATATAACGTTCAATTTTGATTCAAATAACATGTATTATTTTTCTATAGTAAATGAACAAAAATCGCTTCATATGGATAAAATATATTAATACACCAGAAACTCTGAAGATCGTACAACTCGGGAATATGTAGGAACTTAGGGAAGTCGACGCATAGATAAAGCAGGTATACGAGGCGGCGCCGTACCTACATATTTCCGGCGCCCACACCGAAGGAAAAGACGATTTGATTCAGCACCGAAAAGCAGTACGGCGCTGAAAAAGGATCGGCCCATGAAGGCGCTGATATCCCAAGTGTGAGTGTGTGCACGCCGAGACCGAGGTAACGAAGGCCGGTCTTAAAAGTTTCGGGTATATAGATTTTAATAATAATCTTTAATTTAGAAATAAATTCAACTTCAGGATGACCTCTAGGGCATATCGAAAAAAGTAGTTTGCGTGAAGTTCTAACAGCAATTAAAACTTTCTTTTTGGAGTCAAAAAAACTTCCCTAAAGTTTCATTTAAAAAAATCCTGTTGTCTCCGCATCGTAGATATAGCTAAAAATCACAAAAAAATCAAAAAACGAAGCAGCTATTCAAATTTGAACAGCAAAAAATTTTTTTAAAATTTAAATTATCAATAAAAATAGTTCAAAGCAAGTCGACTTATACCTATATAGCAATTACTCCAATAAAATATTTTTTACCCTCCCTAATTGACTTTGAAGCTTAAAAAAATCGAGAAAAGTCGACATTTTCGCTATTTTCTTAGATTCATGGTAAATTTCTTGACTACTTTGCCATATAATGAGTAATATGCGTAAATGAGAATGTATTTTCAGTATGGTGCAACAATAATATATAAGTAATGTTGACATTAAAATAATTTTTGTTGAGTTTGAATTACAAGCAAATATTTAAAAGTGATTTATTGCTCTTTAGTTGACAATCAAATTAATTATCGGTATATAAATTATAAAAAAAAATAGTTTGAAGCAAATGAATTTGTACCTACGTAGCAAAAAATAATGATTTATTTAATAATTATTAATCAATATTTCATAATTAATTATTATTAATAATTAATTATTTAATTAAAATAAACAATTAATTTTTTGCTATGTAGGTACAAATCCACTATCTGTGAACTATTTTTTCTGATAATTTATATAGCGAAAATTAATTTTATTGTCAAATAAAGGGCAATATATCACTTTTAAATATTATCTTGCAATTCAAAGTCAATAACAATTATACACGCCGAAAATGCATATACGCAACTGACACTGCGCGTTACTGCTACTGTTCTTCCCTTTTTGATTATTAAACAAAATATAAACATTTTATCGAAAAAATAGCTCTGCTTGCTTCGAGATATGGTTATTTAGATGAGGTATATAAAAAATTAGACAAAAATATTAAACCATGCGGCCTCAAAATTCAGACGCGATTGCCATTCTGATAGCGGTAATAGCGACAAAATGACACTTTCATTGTCATGCGGGGTAACGGTCTGTTACATAAACTGTCCTTAGGAAATCGTGGAATAATTTAATGTTTAGGTGCAGAATCAATGTATTTATTGAAGAAAAGATTCAGAAACATTTGTTAACGTGTGCAGAATTAATGGACGTCTTTAGGTAATTTAGTCTGACTTGTTTAAACAAGTATTAAATATTTTCACAATTGTTTCCCCCTTTTAGTCTTCGGAATTGTAAAAGTGATTTTTTTGGTTTAAGATATTGAGTAATCGAGTATTCGGTTCTGAATTTTGAGGCCCAACGGTTAAATAAATGATTTTTGACAGTACTAAATATCCCGAAAAAAATAATCCTTCGGAATTCCTACTACTTACAGGAGCAAAAAATTTTGAAAATAAATAATAATTGTTCGAACAAGTCAGACTAATTGCCCTAAAGACTTCTATTATTCTTGTACACATTAACCAATTTTCTTAAATCTTTTATTCACTAAATAAATTGATTCTGCACATAAAGTCAAAAAAATTCAACCGTGCGGCCTAAAAATTAAGTACCGAGTACTCAATTTGCTGAATATCTTAAAAGAAAGTACTTTGACCATTCATTGATTGTGTGGTCAATTGCAGTAAATAATATTTTTTCACTAATTACGGGAAGAAAATAGTTTAAAAAAATGATTTTTTAAATACTAAATATCCGGAAGTAAATAATATTTCACAATTGAGCATGTGGATTCCATACGTCCTTAGCGCTCGGACTCGCTCTCCCAGTACCCTGTGTCTTGCGTGAAAGCGGAAAAATTTTCGAAAATTGCCAGCTTGGAAAATTAACTGCGCAAAAATTATGACTATATGCGGCTCGATAAGTCGCACAACTTTTATTAGTTAATTTTTTAAATCAAATTGATAGTTTTTTTACTAAAAATTAAAAACCGGAAATTTTCATTGTACCGAAATCAATGACTTTTTAAACTAAACTCGCGACCAAATGATCACGTTTTCCCCCAAAATAGCAAAACCCCTGTCGATGACAATTATACTTTTAAACATATATTTGATTTTTATATTTGCGACAGAAAAATTATTGTAAACCATTATAGTGTCAGGAATCGTTTCCTCAGACTTTGACGGACAAAAGTCTGCGGGGAAGTTTCTCGGACGGAAAACTTTCAGTGGCAGAGTTGTTCCTTGATGTTTAGGGAAAACTTTAACCAAATTTAAGCCAAATCGTTCTTTTTCTTAAAAAGTAACAAGCCGACCACAGTCGTCTAGAATAGGAATTTACTGTTTGTAATCGCCCACAGGTCGTATTTTTTAACCGATTTAAAGTTTTTTTAGAAATGCTTGGAATTAATTTTTTAAGAGAAATTTGGTTTGAGATTTTAATATGTCTAGCAGTAAGCAACAATATATAAACAAATAAAGTTAAAAGGTTGGCCATTTCAGCTTTGTGAATTTTTATCTCAAGAAAAAATACAGAAAGAGACTTACTATATCAGATGAAATGATTGAAACTCAACATTTTTCTTCGCAATGAGTTGCAGAATATGATTAAAGTATTATTTTTAACATGAAACCACCATAAGTCCGTTTAAGGGTCCTGAATAAACTCTGTAACTGAGCAAATGAGTTTTGCGATTTTTGGGAGCTAATTATGATTTTTTTAGGTTTTTTTAAATGCTTTTTTGCTAATAGATAAAATACTACTTCATACACATAATTAGATGCTTAAGAAAATTGCTTAAACAATTAATCATTGTTTTTTGAAGTTGTCTCCTAGAATAGAGATAGAAAGTTGCGGTTTTTAAAAACTTTTCCACTTTTTGTCCAATTTTCGATTTAACTTAGGTGAGATACTTATTTATGGCTAACAAAATTTTTTTTAAGATTAAGGTGGATAATTAATTAAAGTTGAAAAATTAATTGTTCAAAATAATTTATTATTAATATTATTGTTAATGATACTCAATTTAAATAATTCTGGAAAGTTGAGGTTTTTAAATGAAATTGAAAATTGAAATTGGAATTTGGACAAAAAGAGAAAATTTTTCAGGAGCCTATAAAACAGACTTATGGTGGTGACATGTTAAAAATAATACTTTATGCATATTCTATAGCTCATTATGAAGATAAACGTTGAGATTCAATGTCATCAAAATATATCAAAATATTTTAAAATAAACAATAACCAAGTTTAAATCCCAGTTGCTTTGGCGTGCTTTCCTCATTTGCGCTTCCTTAATATGTCGTCTTTATTCTGTATTAATGAATTTTCCTACCTTAATGTATGTCTCTTGTCTACTTTGTTATATGTTCGTCGTTCTCCAAAAACATTATAAAACTTTTGTTTCCGTTCATCAAAATGTAGTTTCATAAAAAAAGCCTCTTCAATTTTTTGAGGCTTTAATTGTGATACGTTTTTTTGTTTATTTTATTCACATTTGGAGTCACGCATCATAAATATTAAAAAAAAAATTGACTCTTAACTACTGACAGATGCTTGACTCCAAAATTCAATATTCTTATTTTTGCAAGAAAATAAACACAGGTATTTTTATTTTTTTCTATTTTTAAAACAAAATGTAAGAAACGATCGTTATTTATATATTATTTATTTAGATTCTCTGAAAAAGGCACAAGTGATAACCAAAACGTCAGATTTTTTATTGAACGAATCTTCAAGCAATCTCGTTTTTTATTCTCTAATTTAATAAAGACTGTAAGACCTACAAAAAATTCTGAGTAATATTTACATTGACGGCCGAAGAAAGGATTGATTTGATTCTTCTCAAATCTACTTTTTAATTTCTTTTAAAATCCTTTACTTTACAACTTTTCTAGAGTGTTTAGTACTTTGGATAAAAATTCTGAGGATCATTTACTTCTTTTCTCAGTTGTTCACTAAAACAACTTCTTCACCCATCGTATATATTCTTTCTGGCTATTGCAGAGTTCATTCTTCTTGATTAATCTCATGTTATCTACTTCAACTTGTCTCTCTCTTTATTTTAATTTCTTAAGTAATACTATATTGCAATGAGTGCACTTCATAATTTTTCTCTACGCTGAGTAACAACCATTTTCATCTATATTTTCTCTACATTTTTACGCTGTATTCATCTCTGTATTTTACCACTGCATCTTCTGGTTGTTTGAGGTCACATTTTGTTTTAGGTTTTTATAAAACCCTTTATTTTGTATTATTTTATATCCATGTAGGATTATTGTTAATCCCCTTTTATGCCAGCTATAAATACATATAAAATATACCATTCAATCATGAAATTGGACTTTCAGGAATGTTACATGCGGTTTTCAGAAATATTGAATGTATTGGAGGAGTTGGACTCTATAATATTCGTATGCAATATTTTAAAAATAAGTATCCGTTCGCATATTTTTAACGACTCCATAAATACGAAAAACTGTTATTACAAGCGATTAAATTGGCCAAATCTGATACATATATTGAAAAAATTACGCTTTGTGTGATTCCAGGAACACTTCAATTAATAATTCTCACGATGAATATCAGAAACCTGGGAATATTAAATGTAGGAAAAAGATTTTTGTGTGGAAATGGGTTAAGCAGAAACGATGAATTCAGGCGAGCGAAAAAAGAGCATCAGCTCGAAATAGAAAAAGCCATTTTAAAAAACACGGAAATCTCCCGGGACCATTTGACACCTGAATTAAAACTGCACCTGTTGACACCGAACTGCCCACTTTACCATGCTGCTGAAACGAGTCAATCAACGAATGCAAATCAAGCCAGAGAGAAAAAATTCTTTCAAGATCCATTTTGGTCCATATACTGGCCTGGGGGACAAGTTTTAACGAGATTCGTTTTAGACATGGGAATAAAACTTTTGTCTGGCAAATCCGGCGAGAATTCGCGCGTTTTAGATCTTGGTAGCGGATGTGGGGCTTCCGCTATTGCCGCAAAACTTGCTGGAGCTCGACAAGTTCTTGCAAACGACATCGACGAGGGTAAGTGATATTTAAAAAAGAACTTTTCATATCCTGTCATAGATTTCTCATTCTAGTGTAAAGATTCTACTAGTGATCTATCCTTCAGAAGTGGCCCTTGCTTTGTAAATGACATTGAAGGTTAAATAAGCCATACAAAAATTTGGCTTACATTTGAGGATTTCGAAATTTAACTTTTCAGTACACATTTCAAATTTCTTTAGTACACACAATATATTTTAAGAAGGTTAATGCGAAACACTTAAATCTGTAGAATGCGGATAAATGTCTTTTTTGTCCGACTTGACAATCTTTTGTAATATAGCTTTGAGTATAGTCCTAATCTAAAGTGGCTATTATATTTATTTAATTCAACGCATAGATACTTAGAAAGCATATAACCAGATAAATTCCCGTCATTTTTAGCCCAAGACAAACTACTATCATAAGTGCGCGTGTTATCATTTTTCGTCAAAAAAGAAATATACCCACTTCCGGTTGCTTTTGAGACATGAGTATTGTGCCAATAGATTTAGTATACACCCTTGTATCATCCCTAACTAAAATCCGAAAATAATTATTTTGACCTTGAGCTAGAAGAATTGCGCAAATCTCCTAAACTAGAACTAGCCGTAAGGGTTCTTTTTATGCGAATGCCCACGTATATTGTTTTAAATCGGATGATTCAAAACGCCACCACCACATTTTGATTCGAAAATGGAAAGACTCCTCTGTTTTAAAAAACATTCGTTTTTTTTCGTAAAAAATAATTTTGTCTAAAGTTTAACTATTTTATTGAAAATTAGTTTCTATTGCATTAAAGTTCAATTATTTTGTTGTTCATGCAACTGCTTGGTTAAAAATTATTTGTTGTTTTTGAAAATTCTTATTTTTGGGAGTAAAATTCATCTATTTTGGTAGAAAATATTCTTTGGTTAAAAATATGTTATTTTAAAAGGTCCGTCCACCCAGCGCCGCCACCTATGAAAACTCCCTAAAAATTATTATAATGAGATAAATGATTAGGGGAGATTTTCTGCTTCTTTTTTTGCTCTCTGATAACATATTAAGTTTCCCAAAAAAGTATCCCTAACTCGTACACATCAACTCCTGACGATTAAAAACGTTTTAAAAGTGGTAAAACCACCTGGAAAAATGTAAAGCTGTTTTAGAGCTCCAAAAGAATTACTTCTCATTTGAAAATTTCCCTCTCATTACAATTTTCCCTAAAAGATACCCTTCCACGTGAACGTATGCAACGGAGTTCATATATGTATGTAATAAGCATTTAAAATGAGCAAATTCAGAAACCATTGTCAGTTGATATTTTTTTCTCTTTTTTGCTCACCGATGACGTATATTACGTTCCTCAAAAACTACCCCTAAGGCGTACAGATCTACCCCTCGTGATGAAAAATATTTTAAAACTTGTAAACCCACCTGGAAAAATGTAAAGATGATCTAGTGCTCCAAATTAATAATTTATGACATGAAAATTTCCCTCTCATTATAATTTTCTCCAAAAACTACCCTTCCACGTGAACATATGCAACGGAGTTTACATATATAATTACAATTTGGTCATAAGGACAACCGCAGGGTTTTGCCGGGATCGGGTGCTAATCTAAAAAACTGCATCCGATCCTAGCGAAATCGTGGTAAAATTTAAGCCATAACCACATCTCATGACCGTAAGATGGGCGGTTACAGTCAGTGGCGGAATCTATACGACGATCCGCCAAAAGTTTCGAGCACCCTGAGGACACGGAGCGACCCAACGACCACCGCCTTCTGCATTTTACCCGAAAGTGTTTTAGCATTTTGTTCACACGAAGGGATGCTTTTCAGGCTATTTACCAGTGAAAGCTTGGCACCTCCAAGAGCTCCGATGATAAGGACGATTAATTTAACAGAATATTCCGGGTATAATCGTCGCAACTCCCTTACGAGGTCTCTATACCTCTCTTTCTTTCTATTTTTCTTGGCTATGATGTTTTTGTCAGCTGGTGCCGAAAATTCGATAACGAAGATGGTTCGCTTCTGGAAGTCAAGGAGCACTATGTCAGGCCGCGAGTGTGTAACAAAAACAATTGTCGAGAATAAAAACTTCCAATATATGCAACAATTGACTCCATTTCCTCAGGAGCGTGTAGCGGAGCGATATTAAGGTTGATGCCGTAAAAGTGACAGACATGGTAATAAAGCACTATTAGTGTCGCATTGTGCATCTTATTATCGAGGAGCTGTTCCCGGAAGTTTTTCTGCTGTGCTTTCTGAATCCGGGCTTCAGGAGTAAGTACCCGAGACAGATAAGATTGATGCATTCTGCTCACACCTGATACTGAAATTAAGTCCGAGCGTTTCAGCAGCCTCCTCTGGTGCTTTGTACAGAAACGCTCCTTTGGCCATTTCTTCATGCTTCCTGCCTATTTTAAGAAGAGGGTCTCTTGCATTTGCGACTCAATGTGCTACACCCAAAATAATCCTGTTGTGAAGTCATTCAAGATTCAATATTCCGCGGCCACCTTGACGGCGTGAGATGTAGAGTTGCGGATCAGAAGACTTAAGATGCATGCTTTTGCTTATACGCATAACCTTCCGTGTCCCGATATCAAGAGGTCTGAGCTCGTTCTTTGTCCATGGAACCACTCCAAATGAATAGAGTACTACCGGGGCAGCAAGCATGTTCGTTGCAGATACTTTGTTCTTCGCCGACAGTTCGGAAGACCGAATATGCTGGATGAGCCGTTTATATCTGCTTCGGAAAATATCCTTTGTAGATGTCACATCCTGAATGCGGATCTGTGGCACGCCCAGGTACGTATAAGTCTCTCCAGCGCAAAGTTGTCGTATAGCGCTTCTATTGACGAGCTGAGGGTCTTCAAAGATGCCATTAAGTTTTTCTCAGTGTATCGTGAGACAATCAATCCCTAGAGCTATATGTATTTGCTCTTTATTTTTAACATAGATCTTAAGATCATCAATGTAAAATACATGGGTGACCTTGTGCTTTCGATTTGCAGGTTTGCCGCAAAGGTATCCCTGAGAATGGCGAAGTGCTAGAGATAGTGCCAATAATGTGAGGCAAAAGAGGAGTGGGCTCATGGAGTCGCCCTGAAAGACACCTCTTTGGAAAGTGACCTTGTTCGTTTTCACACGATTTTTTCCAGATGAGATAGTAAATCAGGTTTTCCAAAGTGGCATCAATCTCTCTATTCACCTCAAGATTTGCGAATGAACCTTTTAGCTTTCCAAAAGACAGATGATAAGTTTATGGGAGGTCGAATCGAAAGCCTTCCGGTAATCAATCCAGCCCATCGATAGGTCACGCTGGTAGGATGCTGCATCTTTAAAGATACCACTATCGATAAGCTGGTTCTCCCGACATCCTGCTACGCCTTTCTTTAAGCCGCATTTTTCATACATTTCTTGCCACACAGGTCCGATTGCCCGAACAAACCTATCATTTAAGATAGCTGTTAATATCTTATACAGTGTATTCAGGTAAGTGATTGGCCTGTAATTTTTTGGGCCAGCTAAGTTGCCCATTTTCGACATTTTCGACCAACCACTCTAGAATTGGCTCTTCCGACTTCAAATATGAAGCGAAAATACGAGCCAGATGGTGATGGGTTGAAGGAAACTTCTTTCACAATATTGTCTTGATACCATCTGGTTATGGAGCGGAATAGTTCTTCATACCTCTCAATACTTTTTTCACTTCCTCAGGTAGTGATTGTTGGGCAGTCTTCCTCAGGTGTTGTTATGAGGGCATCGCACAGCACCTTGAAGCTATTTTTGTTCTTTGAGTCTTCGTCAAGTCTATGTTGCACTTTGTAGACTTCTTTCCAAAAGACTTCGACCTCCTCTGGTTTGGGCGGGTGGTCGACAGCAACTAGATGTTCTTGGAAGAGTCGAGATGAGTCAGAGAGAAACTGTTGGTTTTCTCCGCCCAACCTCTCTCTCCGCTCTAGACTTCCCTTAGCATCAGATAGTATCCGTATTCTCTCAACAATATGCTGCCTGATGGTCAGCAGCTTTGACTTGTTAAGTGTGAGAACGGATCTGGAGTTCGTGCACGAATTTTCGAACCTTGGCGGCATAATGCTTGCCAGAATATTAGTTAGTCAATCACACACTGAATGCTGAACGCGTACTGTCTTGCCCAATCTATATTTATGGCGAGTTGATTCATTCGTCTTTTGGTCTTAAAATCAACCGTTCGTTTTGTTTTACGATTCGCATCGGTCAAAGCTCTCGCTACATTATACACACGACAATTGATAGGCCAGTGGTCAGATTCCTTGGAAAATTGTCCACAAAGCTCTTTATCCATTTCAGCCAGATCTTTAGGCTTGGTGGAAACGTGGGTCTCGTTGTTTCTCCGGGTTATAAAGCATCGTTCGTCCTCTATAGGATGCCTACCCACGATTGGTATTGTTACCTCTCCTTCTCTGCTGCCGGCTTGTTCTGGCTCTAGTAGAGTAGGCGCTCCCCTTACATAGCCTCTTTTTTGGAGTACTTTGGCATGGTTTCGCAGACGTTGGTGCGAAAAGTGCGATAACTCGGAGTGTTTCTCGTACCACAGAGCATGCAATCGTGCCATGTAATTCTCTCGTGCAGGGGTTACACTCGCATCGTAGCAATCTAGCAAGTCGTGATCTTGTCGCTCCGTCCACCTAAAAGCCCTAAGATTCCGCCTATCCATTGCATTGAGCCCATCTTTATTGGCTCCGCCAGTTCTACAGTGGTCGACATTGTTGGCCGACCCATTGTCGGGAGCCCTGCGCGTTCTATTGCTTTGAACCGCACTTACTACAACTATGTTTGGTGTTATCATTGTTGTTCCCACGAGAAGCTACAGAAAAGGATTCGTCCATTCTTGTAGAGCCCAGCATACAAGGATAAGGCTGCGTACTTTGAGAGGTCTCCCGCTATCTCAGAGTCACCGTTCTAGACACCTCGCTCAAGTGCCATTCAGCTTTCGAAACGGTTTTCACACCTCCGCTTGAGGGTTAATTCCTTCGGGACCACCCCTGAACAATTGTCCGCAACTGCATATTAATTTTTTGTAACCATCTTGCGCGTTCGGTGGCTTTGTCATAGGCCCTTCGGTTTGATTCTAGAGGAATCAGAACCGAACCGAAGGGGATAGTGTGCCGCTCACTGCGGTACTGCAATACAGAGGCAACCCACGGCAGAGCCAGAGCAAGCCCGGGAACACTCCGCCGATTTCTAAAAATCAGTTTGATATTTTGGCATTCCGATGGAATGCGTATCAGATATCAAGCTGATAAGAACAGATACTATATATATGTAATAGGCATTTAAAATATTAAAATTCAGAAAACATTTTTAGTTGATACTTTTTTGCTCTTTTTTTGCGCACCGTCGACATATATTACGTTCCCCAAAAAGTACCCCTAAGTCGTAGACACCTACCGCTCGTGATCAAAAACGTGATAAAAGTGGGAAAACCACCTGGAAAAATGTCAGGATGATTTAAAACTCCAAATTAATTACCTGACATGGAAAATTTACATCTCGTTATAATTTTTTCTCAAAAATACCCTTCCACGTGCACGTATGCAGCGGAGTTCGTATATGTATGTAAAAAGCATTTACAACAATAAAATACAGAAACCACTGTTAGTTGATATTTTTTTGCTCTTTTTGTTCAACAATGACATATATTACGTTCCCCAAAAACTACCCCTAAGTTGTACAAACCTACCCCTCGTGATTAAAAACGTGTTAAAAGTGGGAAAACCACCTTGAAATACGTAAAGATGATTTAGAACTCCAAATTAGTTATCTGACAATGAAAATTTTCCTCTCATTATAATTTCTGCCAAAAGGTACACTTCCACGTGAACGTATGCATCGGAGTTCATATATGGATGCAAAAAGCATTTAAAATAATGAAATTCAGAAACCACTGTAAGTTGATATGTTTTCCTCTTTGTTTGCTAACTGGTGACATATATTACGCCCCCTAAAAACTACCCCTAAGTCGTACACACCTACCCCTTGTGATCAAAAACGTTTTAAAAGTGGGAAAACCATCATGAATAATGTATGCAGCGGAGTTCATATATGTAGGTAACTTTTTACCTAAAAGCATTCAAAATAATAAAATTTAGAAACCACGGTTAGTTGACGTTTGAAAATTTTTTTCATGAAGAGGGGCAGGTATGTATGAGTTAGGGGTATTTTTAGGGGAAAGTTGTTTCAGAATTTTATTATTTTCATGCTTTTTTCATACATATAAATGTTTACCTGCACACGTTCACGTGGAAGGGTAGTTTTTGGGGGATATTATAATGAGAGGGAAATTTTTAAATAAAAAGTAAATAATTTGAAGCTCTAAATCATCTTTACATTTTTCCCTCTGGTTGTCCCACATTTAAAACGTTTTTGATTACAAGGGGTAGGTGTGCACGAGTTAGGGGTACTTTTTGAGGAACGTATTGTATATCATCGAAAAGAAAAAAAAGAGCAAAAAAATATCAACTAACAGGGGGTACTGAATTTTATTATTCTAATTGCTTTTCACATACATATATGAACTCCACTGCATACGTTCACATGGAAATGTAGTTTTTGGGGAAAATTATAAAGAGAGGGAAATTTTCGAGTAAAAAGTAATTAATTTGGAGCTCTAAATCTTTTTTACTTTTTTCCAGGTGGTTCTACCACTTTTAAAACGTTTTTGATCACGAGGGGTAGGTGTGTACGAGTTAGGGTTAGTTTTTTTGGGAACATAATATATGTCGTCAGATAGCAATAAAACGTAAAAAATCTCCCCTAATTGTTCGTCTTATTATAATAATTTTTAGTGAATTTTCATAGGTGGCGGCGATGAGTGGACTTCGTGCTAGCGCCGTCACCCTTTTCTCTAAAGTTCATAGAGCAAAAAAAATCTTTTTAGCATTAAATTAGCAAAAAAAATAGCAAAAAAATATGGCGTATTCCATCTTTTAATTTCCCTTTATAGCAGCGCTGAGTGGACGGACCTTATTTTGAATCAATTTTGTTCCAAATAATTTATTCTTTTATTTTTGTCAATAATTACCCTATATCCCCTGTTTGGAGAGAATTCTCGGTTACAATACTTTCCGGCAGAGGTAATTTAACAAAACTACGGCCATCCGCAAGGTGGTACCGGGCTTAAAGATAGCCAAAAATTGATAGCGTTATTTATACAGACAGTCCAGTGTAAGTAGTGAATATTTTGCCAAGAGGATTGCGCTTTTTTGTATTCACGTTATTCGCCTAAAGATTTCTGTTTGAATAGACAGTTCGTCTTTTCTAAAATTAAAAGTAATTCATCTCTTCATCAGAAGAAGGTCAGAGACTGAAATACTTTGATGTTCAAAACGTAGATGCAGTTTTATAAGTTTAAAAACAAGCGCTTTTTTAGAGGATAATCTGTTTCTTATTTCGCACATGTTTGGCTTCTGGCAGAAAATATAGTGGAAAATGAAGATTTTAACCTGGAAATTGTGAGAAACTTTTCATTTGAAAAAACAGAGAAAACGTGATACGTTAAAATAGCAGCTTTTGCTAGAAATATATACACTTCATTAAAAATAATAGTATTTCACGAGATCACTAGTCTGGAATCTAGATGAGGATGGAGAAGAGGAAAGTTAAAATATGTAGACGTCGTTATCGCGGGAATAGTGGCACGTCATTTCAAGTGCGTACCACGCGCGTAATTTTGCGTAAAAGTAGTTGTTCACGCATGCCGTCACATCTTTTACATTCACGTCGCTGCAAAAGAGTGATAAAAGCTCGGGCTTCCCCGCGATACAATGAGCAGATTCAGCGATTTTTTTTCCAGTGGCTGTGGCTAACAAAAAAGGCACTTGCGTTTGAGTGACGGGAAAGTACCAACCAGTAGTTGTCTCTTGTCCCTTCAAAGGGAAAGAGCATGAGCAGTAATTGACGACATATTTGGTTAGCTATTGTGTAGGATAAATGAAGAAGAAATCGAAAAAAAGAGATGAGAGAGAAGAGAGTGATTCTGGCGAGAAATGAAAGAGCTCGAGATCATTGCCAGCTACAGACTACAAAGAGTAAATGATGATAGGTAATAAAACATCGATTTCATCTACTCAGATCTCCTATGTTGTTTTCTATATTGTTCTTGAGTTGGAAAGAAGGAAAATACTCTTATAGATAAATGTTAACTGTCAAAACAAAATTACTTCTTGGATTTCATCATTACAGATATATGTAATATTGGCAACACCTTGCGTGTAAATATTGCAAATATTTGTGGAATTTCTTTTGACTGTCTAAGACTTTAGGATACGCCACGAATTTCTACAAATAATTTTTCCGTGCATAGGGGTGTAACTACGTTACCAATCTTTGTCTATTTTTTCCACACCCCGCCATAGTTGACTAATATAATTTTGTCACCTTTCTGACAAATATACGCAACCCAAAAATTCTCTCATACAAGAGGAAAAAGGGTGATTTTTCAATAAACTAAGGGAATAATAGGGGAGCAAATTTTTTTAAACAAAGTTAATTTAAATACCATATTGAATTAAATATGGAATACTTTGAATTCCTAAACTTTCAAGTTAAAATATATACTGCACTGCCCGTGCATAAATCTAAACGTGATCTTGATAAGTTACTGACCAATTTTCCTTACTTCTGGTGTGGGCTTCATCAGGTAAGCTATCAAGGGACATGGCGTGTAACACTTTTCCAGATGATTGCCCTACTCAGGGCAAACTTGTCAGGGTCTGACCAGTCTTTCTATGGAATGTCCTACTTCTTAAAATTATAATAATAATAAGCAACAACTACTTTTATAAAGAAGAATTTTATTTATTTAGTATTATGCAACTGAAATTACAGATTAGATAAGAATTATTCAGTTTTGTCTCCCTTTTAAGCCTATTAATTAACAAACGCTTGCCGAGCTCGACAATGAAGAATGTGTGGCGTAACCGAGTATCTTTCATGAATTCGCGACTGGGGCAAGACGCCACCAAACTCCACAAATAAATTTTTTATTTGATTTATATGTGGAAGTGATTTAATTATTTTCAATTCGGAACAACTACAGTGTGTATACTATAAATGACAGATAATTATATTTTATACTTTGTGCTCTACCGTGATTTAATTAAGTATTTTGCAACTAAAGAAACTGGTGTGGGCCTTATCAGCGCCACTTTTCAAATGTGGCAAAATATATTTTCCACCCATAAAGGCAATTCTCTACCACAAAAAGGTTGATTTTCAACCACGGAAGATGACTTTTTCACTATAAAAGATGAATTTTTTAATTTAAAAGGAACCATTTTTAACCAAACAGTTTAATTATCTACCGAAAAAGATGACTTTATCAAAATCGTTGAATTTTGAACAAAAAAATTCATTTTAAAGAATGTGTGTTTAACTAGAAAAGATCAATTTTCAATTGAAAATATTAATTTTTAACAAATTAAAATAAAATTTTTTTGATACAGAGTAGTTCAATTTTCGATCTAAGAGATAAATTTTTCTCTAAAATAACGAATTAACTAAAAATGAATTGTCGACAAAATAGTTCAAACAACATCTTTACAAAGTGCTTAAAATTTTAACCAGGTGATTGCATCTTTTGCTAAAAAAGACGACTGTTTAACAAAATAGTTGGATTTTTAACAAAACAATGAAATTTTCTACTGAATAGTATAACTTTTACCCCGACAAAACGAATTTTCAGCCAAAAATACTATAACAGGCTTTTCATCCAAAAACAGTTTGATTTTCTGATTCAGTTCGCATTTAAGCGAAAATACGAGAAAATGGAAAAAAAGAAGAATTATTGAAAAAGTTAGGAAAGAGAAGGATAGGGGAGAGTGAAGTGTAAAAATAAAAGTGACTTTAAAACTTATTATTATTGTACTGTATCCTTCAAACTTTACTTTGTACAAAATTATCATCAGGATACGTACTAAATATCTTCTAAGTTCGTAATGTAACTCACACTGACCCCTTCCCCTACCCATTAACCAACAGCATTTTTCAGGGACGTACGCAGGGGAGTTTGTGGTTCATCCTTCCCCCCAAACATGAAAAAACTTGTTTAATTTTAATTTTAACATCATGTATAATTTGAACGGGTCACCGCCCCCCCCCCCCCCGAATTTTTTTCCGCCTACGCTTCTGGCAGTATTTATAGCGACTCCTGCTAAAATTGGTTACGTAGTTTATAGATGGCTCCTTATTGTTAAAGCCAGCTGGAATTCGATAAAGGGCCTTTCTCCTTTATATTTATAATTATATCCTGCTTATTTGATAAACACTTTGCAACTTCATTATAATAAATATTAGCAAGTATATGTGCCTCCTCAACTAGAAAGCATTATTGATTTTTTTACAAGTATTGATAATTATTTTATCAATGATCCAATCGATTCATTTTAAAGAAGGGAATCTTTTCTATTCTTGCATCAACTTTTGTTTATGTTAATGAAAAAAGTTTGACTGTAAAGAAACGATTTTTCAAGTATTATAAATTACTAGAACGCGATTCGTCTGAAGTCAAAGAATCTTTTAAATTCTTACACCATCTGTGATTTATGTGTCCTATGTGAATTAAGAATTATGTGAATACTTGCGTTAGTTTGAGACATTACTGAAGAAGTAAACACTAAAAATTGCATTAATTTACTATCTAACGTCAACGTATTATCGTGTATTATTAAGCCCTTAACCTGAATGGTCGAAAAAATGGTAGAAAACATTTTGGTTCATACTAAAATTAAATTTGTGCTGGGTCAACATTTGCTGATTTGCTTATAATATTGTACTTTTTTATAAAAAACATTACATGACATATCAGTTCAATTTAACTAATTAGTCAGCAACATATTACGCGCCATAAAGTCTTATGACATAATTATTACACGGATATTACAGCGCTATTGAAAATTATCGCAGCACTAGAATTCACTAAAACAGTGGAATATACAAATAATACAAATAAACTCAAATAACTAATCACAAATTAAAATTAAAATTTTAGTAATCTTCATGCGTTGAGTTTATTTTAAAAATAGATTACAGCATCATTTTTTAGCATATAAAAAAAGTTTACGAGATGTGCAAGTATATGAACTTCATAAATTTCGAAAAAATTCCATAAATGTCATAAACAATAAAAAAGTGATATATGGGCATCCTAAAAATGTAGAAAAATTGTAGAATTGGTAGGCATTCAAATTTCAATTTTTTCTGATTATTATCAAATAATTCCCGATAGATAATTCATTTATGTTGAGTACCTGAAAACTTTCTATTGACAAAAAAGTACTAAAAAAATTGTCAAGACCCAGCAGTCCAAAGTGGGAACACAGCGAAAGAAAATATTTTTATTTTGGTATTAAATAAAAAATGCATTTTTCAATTTGTGATTGAAACATTTTTCTGAACATGTTTGAGATTTTCAATAGAATTATTTTCTTCGCTTGTGGTTTTATCATTTTTTCAAATCTTTTTGGGATTGTTAAGCACAGAAATTCACTGGCAAAAATTCGACAATAATTCTATTATACAATAAATGCCAAATTTTGTAAATCTTCCGTAATTATAATTTGAGCTCCTGGATGTGATGGACTTTTTCTAGTGTATTTCAATACTAAAAAGTTCACACAAATTCATAAAATTACAGATTAAATGCTTTCACGATAATACATGTTGATAAAAAGAGATATTTCGGATTCCAATCTTGTACCATCACGCATTTTGCCGACGTTTCGTAGTTTTTTGTACACAATT
The DNA here is from genome assembly GCA_010014905.2 of Druon quercuslanigerum. NCBI lineage: Eukaryota > Metazoa > Arthropoda > Insecta > Hymenoptera > Cynipidae > Druon > Druon quercuslanigerum. The sequence continues at coordinate 32,450 of JAAAKG020144344.1, forward strand.
GGAACCCGAAATATCTCTTTTTATCAAAATAAAAGAATCGCAATTTAACAAAGTCGCTGGATTTTCAATTTTGATTCCTGGGCTTTGACGATTTTTTTCATAGTGCATTTGCGTCACTGAAAAAGAGTGGCGAAATAAATAGGAATTATCTCTTAGAAAGCAATTGAATAAAATACGCGAAAAATTTTGGAGACTTTTTTGACTGCACTTTTATAAATTGTTCAAATAAAAAATTAAAAATGTGAAAATATACCGTTTTTAATGCTTCTTGCAAACCATCGAATCACTTATTTACTTTTAATCGCTTCTTTTCAGCTGCCTTTAGATTGAAATATACAAATGTCTTTGGTTTAAAATTAAAATTTCTTAATATATTTTACTTTTTTCGCAATCGTAATTTATAAACTTTAAAATTAAATAATTATATGTCAAAAATTTACTAAGGAAAATGATAAATGTATTTTTCCATGTAAGTGCACCACCCTGTAATAGATAATGATCCTGCAGCAGATAATCATGAATTAAAAAAAGGAATGAATGCAATGGATTTAATAAAGTTAATAGTTAGGACTTTATATTTGTTCATAGCTTAAACTCGAAAATAGTCATATTATATATAAGTCATTGGCTGCGTGCCCAGAGGACGGCCGGCTACTATAAAATGGGTTCACACTCACACCCATCCAACACAACGCTGCTGAAGACTGGTGATCTTCTCAGCATAAAACATCAACCCAAGACGAC